>JAMYHL010000055.1:0-267684 GCA_025531455.1 Apiotrichum sp. Y4204 | reverse complement strand
CATCCCGCTCCAGCAGCCCCGAGAAGCAGCAGCCGGTGAATCTCTTGATTGCGCGATGGAACAAGGGCCACGTCTAACGCTTGGAAAGGGGTATACCACTTGTGGGGATCCAGAATTTCTTGAGATTACGACCGCGGCCGGCCGACACGACACGGCGACGCTTGATGCTTGTGTTGTCTGATCGCCGCCATTACGACGCAAGTTGGCCCGACCTTGAGGCCGAGGTCTTGCATAGAGACAAGTTGTAGACCATGCATAACTCTCGCACCGGATGGCGGACTCGTACCCCGTGTCGCGGACCGGACACGGACTGGAGAATTGGGCGATCGGGGACTGCTGCTTGAGGGTCGGACTGATGCTGAACAAGACCATAACGAGAACCATTAGTTACACACTAGTTGAGCAACTCTCGATCAACACATCGCTGCCTTTATTGCTGGTGATCACGCATCGCCCATGTGTCATCCCCAACATGCTCGCTCTGACATTGGAATCGACGCCGAGGCCGAGGACCCTGCCCTGCGGCCGAATCGCAAAGGTGGCACGAATGGTTCAGCCGGCGCCAGCCAGAGGAACTGAGGGACCGAGGCCCCGAGCCCCCCTGGGCCGGAGGCATGTGGGACCACGAGGGCCCAGCTGCACCAGGGTACCCGAGCCGGCTCCAGGGCGATATCGTCATCCCTCAAGTACCGCGGCAGCTCGGCAGTATCTAACACAAACTAGAGAGAACACCGCAGGTGGTGTTTGATGTACCATCTACCAGCCGCGGCGCAGTCTGGCGCGTCTGGCGATCCATCCGCGGTCATATTGATATTCAGAGTGCAGACACTCCAGAATTGTGATCTACAACGCCGCAGATGGGACTGCAGGGGGACATCGCAGAGTCCTCGCATGCCTCGCACGGCCCGGGAAGACCGAGAGCGATGAGCGGGAATCCCACGCCGTCCCGTAGCCGGGCCATAGCCGGTGTCCCCGTCGCCCCTCCGCCCCTCCGCCCCTCTGTGTCGCGATGTCCGCCGGCGCTCGGTGCGTGCGGCATCGTGACTGGCCAATATATAAAACACAAATCAGATGTCCGGTGCTCGACGTGGTGGGTACGGAGTGTGCTCCGCGCCAAGGCTTGGCTACACATGTCGGCGGCGTCGGTGCCTCCAAGTACCGAGACCGATTTCGAGCGTGTTATGGTAGTGGTGCATCGTATTCAGAGCAGTCGTACGATTCCCAGAGGTCCAGAGACGAAAGCACGGCTCGGTCTCGGGACGGTCGTCATGCCAAGGTCACTAGCTGCCTGTCAGCCGGCGCAGTGTCGGACATCTCGGGGATGGAAAAAAAAAAAAGCCTTTTCGCGCTCGCGCGCTCCTCGCACCGATGTCTAGTTTTCTTGCGGATAATTATTGTGTCACCCGGAGAATGGTCGTCATGGTAGGCACAACGATTGTCGCGTATTGTCTGTGCCTACAGGAGCCCTGTGCAAGGGAAGCGCAAGCTCGCAGGAGCACAGGATCGCAAAGCATCTTCGGAATGGTTCCTGCGGTTTAAGGTTCTTCGTAGGATCGTAGGTTTTCCCTCGCCATCCTGGAAACTCGGTACTGGGTACTGGATATCTGGATACCGGTTCTATGGTATGCGCGTATGCGATCTCGTCTGCGAGAGACGTGAATGTGTGAATGGTGAATGCATTCCTCTGGCAATCTGGCATGCTTGGCGTCCTGCATGCATTCGATGTCTTTGTAATGTGTTGCAGCGACGGGCGTGCTCGTGTGCACCATGTACGGATTGTCCGAGCCTCGACTTGGCGCAGAGGACTTGGCGCAGAGCGATCTTTGTAGATCGTCGGTGATCGTCGACCGTGGGGCCGTGAGGGCCGTCTGCGCGCCTCCAGTCCTAGGCAGTCCTCTGCCACAACGCGTCACCTCTGCGGTTGCGCTCGTTGCCGCATTGTTCTCTCGTCGCGCTCGTCGTTGCCGGCCTCCGTGAGCAAGACAACCGGGACATCTGCGGATAAGCGCGCATTAGGGACTCGTTGAGCCGTAGGGACAAATAAGAGCATGGTCCTGTGATGCAAAGCTATTTTGAGCTGCGAAATAGACGGCTACATTGTTACGGCAGTTTCGAATGACGAATGAAAAATTATTAAATAGCATGCATGCTAGGATGTAGCATGCTTGGCCATTCACGCCAGGGATGATTGGATGCATGCTTGAAGCTTGAAGTTGCAGGTGAGTGCGATAGAAAGTGAGGCAACGAGATAAACGTAAAGTGAGGAGGAGTGGGGGAGAGGGGGGGGGGATACCAATCTCTTGTGAAAAACAGTCTCGAGTTCTCGGAAAATGAAGCCTTCGGCCTCGGCCTCGGCCATTGGGAAAAATATCCATTGTAGTAGTAAGTGAGTAGTAATGCACTCTCCGAGTCAGTACTGCCGGTGCCGTCATCCGTCATTCGTACCACGCTCGGCATCCCCGCTCGGCATTGCCCCCCCAGTTGCTGCTGCTGCCGATCAGCCAAGCAAGCCATGCAATACAATGCAAGCATGCATGCAGCCACTTCCACGCCGCAGAGACGCCACACGACGACCCACTCCGACCCCCCTTACATCTCCTCGCTCTCTCTTTTTGTCTGTCGACCATCTCCGACACGCAACAGCTCACATTCCCCCCTCGACTGCGCGAGTTGATTTATTTATACCTCCTACTGTCTATCCTCCACTTCTTCCCTCGGCATCGTCATATCTATCGCAGTCTTCATCAGCATCAGCATCGTCATCATCACCATCACTTATCCCCCACCTGCTAGCTGCTTGCTTGCTGAGAGCACTACATAAGTACATCGCACACGGAGACGGAACACGGAGACGGACACGCAAGACCGGGGCCAAGACTTCCTTGTTCTCCCCTCCCATTTCTCCGGTTTGTTTTCACCGCACATCCGCAACGGTCGCGCAAGCCCGCAAGCCCACACGCAAAAGCTTTGGAACTGCCGACGGCGGTGTCACCATTCCGTCACTAGATATTCACTAGATCACATTGATCACTAGTTGATCACTAGTGTGTCTTGTCGCCTCGGTCGACGCTCCGACTTTTTGCTTCCACATCTTTCACAACGCTCGCTCCACTGATCTACAATTCCAGCGGCAGACATCCATTCACATCTTCTACATCCACCACTTGCAGTATCTTCCCCTGCACAGTACATATACACCGCCCATTGCCGCGCTACACCACCAGATCCGCGACCACGCCCTTGACACCCGCCGCTGGTGAACTGTCTACCACTCGGCCGTGATCACTCCGTTTATCGACGTTGCTGTCCAGCATATCCACACAATGGGCACCCCAGAGTCAGATGGGGCGTCCCCCCACCTTCTCTCGCGCCTCGGCCACGGCTCCAGCCCTGGATCAAGCGCCCATCGCCGTTCTTTCCATGGTCATGCTCAAGGCCGCTCGCCCGACACGGGCACCAACACACCGAGCGGTGGTCGTGTCCCCTCCTCATCTGACCTCGCGGCTGAAGCAGAGGCGAAGCGTCGCAAAGTTCAGCGCGCGTGCGATGTGTGCCGAAGGTGCGTCTCAGTTGTGTGGTGGTTATCATCCGGATGACGATCCCTACCAAGATCCGCTATCTCTTATCCAGTACACCCTGCTGACGTCTCTCAGGAAGAAGATCCGTTGCGAGGGCCCGATGAACAGCAACTCGGCGTCCAGTGAGTATCTTGAGCATACATTATACATCAGCGCAACAGTCACTAACCCCAACAGAATGTGCCAACTGCCAGGAGTATGGCCTCGAGTGCACATACGTAGAGGCTGCCAAACGGCGTGGACCTCCGAAGGGGTACATCGATACGCTCGAGCAGCGTTGTGGGCGGCTCGAACGGTTGCTCATGCAGCTCTACCCAGGGTTGGATATCACCGGCACTGTCGGCCCAATGCCAGACCGCGACGACTTTGAGCTGAGCACGTACCAGGATCAGCTCCGCTCGCTCGGCATCCCACCATACCCCGCCCTCAAACCTGTCGCTATGGTCGAAGGCCAAGCGGGTACACCTCCAACTGCGCAGGGAGCGCCATCTCCCTCCCCGCGCGTTCTTGGTCCTGCGCCATGGCACTCGTACGAGAAGGATCCCAATCGGCCACCAGACGACGAGGTGGAGGCTCGAGACCAGGCTCGTATCGCTCACGCACTGGGAAAGCTTCATATCGAGGACCCCGACTTGTACCGTTTCCAGGGCAAGGCCTCTGGAGCTCATCTCATCCGCATCGTCAACGAGCTCAAGTATTCTGAGACCGATTTCGCCTTCTTTGACCGTCTAAACACAGTCAAGCGTCCAGAGTACTGGGTCGTGCCCGAATGGGAGAAGGCCATCGCCACGGAAACAGTAAAACCGGTAGACTACAGCGCGTGGCCTGATGAGGAGCTCGCCAGCCGCCTTGTTGACTCGTACTTTGACTTTGTCAACACGCACATGCCGCTTTTGAACCGCACCATATTCCAGCGTCAGTATCAGTCGGGACTGTGGCGCACCAACCATGATTTCGCCAAGATGTGTCTCATGATCTTCGCCAACGGTGCGCGTTATGTCGACGACGAGCGTGTTTACTGGCCTCGAGATGAGGCAACAACAGACGAGGGACGTGAACGTCTTCGCACTGATCAGGATGGCACTCGCAGATACTCTGCAGGGTGGATCTTCTTCCGCCAACTGATCAAGGTCGGTAAGAGCTGGCTGCAGGGACCAAGTCTGCTGGACATGCAGACTAATGTCCTCGTGTGTTTGTTCCTCAATGGTAGCGCCGTGCCCCATCTTGCGTGGTTGGTGGCTGGTGCCGGACTGCGCATGGCCCAGGAGATTGGCATTCACGTCCGCTCAACGATGCTCCTCTGCAACCCCATCGATCGCGCCCTGTACAACCGCGCCTTCTGGTGTTTGTACCACTTTGATCGTTTGAGCTGTTCCGCAATCGGTCGTTCAGTGGCTATCCAGGACTCGGACTTTGACGCCGACTACCCCATACTGGTCGACGACGAGTACTGGGACACTGGCGACCCTGAGCGCGACTTCAAGCAGCCACCAGGTCTGCTCCCCGACCCGACCGTCACCGCCTTTATCCACTTGCTCAAGCTCGACCACGTTCTTGGCGCTGCACTTCGCACGATTTACGCGATCAACCGTTTGCCCGAGCACGGCCCTGACCAGCGCGCAATCGTAGTCGAGCTGGACTCGGCACTGAACGCCTGGGCCGACACCGTCCCTGACTGCCTTCGCTGGGACCCAACACGTTCAGATCCACGCCTCTTTGAGCACTCGGCCGTTCTCTACGCACACTACTACTATGTTCAGATCCTCATCCACCGTCCGTTTATTCCTACGCGTCGTCATCCCGAATCCGTGGGCTTCCCTTCGCTCGCCATTTGCTCCAATGCTGCCAGGTCAATCTCCAATATCCTCGATGCTGTCCTGCGCCGCGGGCGCCAATTGGGTCGCCTCCCCGGTCAAGGCGTTTCTATCGCCTTTGCTCTTCCTGCTTCCACCGCTGCCATTGTGCTCCTCATGAACGTGTACGCTGTCCGTCAACGCCCTTCCGAGCGCGAGCGGTGCATGGGCGACGTGCGCCGCATCGTGGCCGCCCTCAAGGAGATGGAGCAAACGTACCGTCAAGCAGGAAAGATGACCGACCTCCTTTGTGAAATTTGCCGCGAAAGCACCGGCGAGGACATGCCTACTCCCCCGCAGTCAAGCTCGATCAAGCGTTCATTCGACGATTCCACAAACGGATCTCCCTCGGCCAATCCCGGCACTCCAGGTGCACCTGAACATCCACCTCTCAAGAGCATGGTCATGGCTGCGCAGCAGACTGCCCCACCCATTATGGCACCCATATCGACCATAAACCCAGAGTTGCAGCCGGCAAACCCCCTTCCCCCAGGTGCACTTCCTACTACCGGCGGTCCCATCCCCGCCCCCATCTCCGTCGACCCGACCACGGGCGTTCGTACCGGCCCACCAACACCTCCCTACGGCATATTCCCGATGTCTTGGGGAACGGGCGTGACCCCGAACGGGGAGGCCACATTGGTCCCCGATCTGTTCGACGCAGGAGACCTGCAGAGCCTCAACTACGCAGTCACAAACTTTGACCTGCTTGGCGACACGAATGCTCCCGACTTCTGGGCCCAGATGTTCCGCCAGGGAAGCGGTGGTCTCAGCACCTTTGGCACTGGGTTGGGAGGTCCAGCGGTGCAGCCGAGGTGAGTAGGAGGGTGGACACTGGCAGTCATACCTGGTGCTGACGCTCCCAGTCCCCAACAGCCGGGGTGGAACTTTATGCCGTGGCTCCCGCCAGAGCAGAATCAGAATACTCAATAGAGAAGCTAGTCCGCTCGAATGGGCAAGGATTGCCGCCTGTAACCGTGGGACCATTCACTAGATAGATGGGGCTTAGGATTCTTCGACTTTTGTGTTAACCTTGTATGCTTTGCGATATATCACATTTCATTGAGCAGCCCATGGTTGAAGGAGGATGGATACTCGAGCTGATCACCATCGTAACCTGCGGTAGCTGGCACATCGTCGTTCCGGGAGTGATCCAATACATCAAGCGAGCACACGTCTGGTTCCTCTCCGCAGCTACATTTTACCGTTCACTAGTCCCTCTCACACATCAGACACCAGAGCTCACTTAGACAGCGTGTTGCGCCGCTCGGCCGCCTGCTTGGCAGTGAGCGCGGTGAGCGCGGCGCCAACACCCGACCCGTCCTTGGCAAGGCCCATGGTGATGTTCTTCTCGTCCTCGCCGAGAATGATGCGCAGTGCCTCGTGCACGCGGTCGTGGAAATTGGGGAGGAACTCTGCCACACTGTCCGTTAGAGGGCGATCTCAGAGTGAAGACCGTGGCTGTATCAACTCACCTTCCGTCGACGCCGACATCGACGCGCTCCTGGCCGGTCTCCTTGCGCGTCTCCTTGGTGTGGAGGTAGATGGCGGCAATGGCCGTCGCTGCAAGGTAAGACGCGCGCTTTGCAACGAGGCCGCACGCCCAGCGCACGAGCTCAATGTCCGAGTCCTTGATGTGCTTCGGGTCAACCTTGAGCTGCTTGATGAGCCCTTCCCGGACATCGTCGTCCGTCTTTGCGCCCTCGACGTGCGAGACGAACGACGTGTCGAATCCGTAGTGCGTGTTCAGAACAGAAGATGTGTATCCGTCAAAGAGGACAGACGAGTCGATGAGGAAAAGAAGCATATTGCGCGTAATCTCGCCGAGGTACATGCCCGACACGAGCTTCTCAAACGCCTGTTTGCGCCTAAAGTCAGCGGCCACAATTCAACGGAAACGCACGGGTTGATCGACTGACGGTCGAGCTTGTTGTCAAACGTCGAGATCGGCAGGCATCGCCGCTGGTTGTCGAAGGCTCCCCACTCGGTGTTGATGACCATAAACTCGCCAGAGTGCTCGCCCTGCTCCTCGAGCTGCTTGATCTTGGCGGCGCCAAGCTTCTTGATCGTCGATGTGCGGTCAATGTACGCGCCATTCGTGCCGGTGCCAAAGATGGCACCAATGACTGCCGGTCCGTTCTGGTATGACCGCGAAAGGAGGGTGCCAACGGTCTGGTGTAAGCCTCTGGAATGTGGAAGTGATTGGATCATTTTGGCGCCTGTTGGCCCCATCATTGGCCAATGCTTGTCGCCGGTCGGCCAGTGACAACAAACATTAAACATCAGAGCCACTCACGTCATTGACAAGCGCACTGCACTTCACATGGATGTGCTTGCGGTCAAACGCCTCCTGAAGGAGCTTGACGACATCCTTGCCCTTTGCGTTCTTCGCGGAAAAGCCCTTGGTCCACGTCAGGAGCTTGCCCGCGTCGATAGCGGTCTGTTCGACGGGGAAGCTGTGTGTCAGCCGCAATGTAATGTACTGCAGGTGAAAGGCAAAGTGTCCTCGGTAGATCAGGTCTTGGCAGGAGGCCTTGTCGCGGCCGTTCCTGCCAGTTTGCAACCACCCACTCCGTCACTTATGTCTTCGTTGGCACTCACCTGAAAGTGAAGCCCAGATGCAGAGCGTCGTCGTCGGGCAGGTCAGAGCCGATATCCGTGAGGAAGGCGTCCACCGAGTCGGCGATGTAGTCTGTTCTGTGTCAGCTGTTGAAAGGGACGGATGAGGAAACCACACGGATCTCCAGTAATCGCGTGACTCTCGGCGGTGCCATGCGGAACGGGGCGACACGCCGAGAGGACGAGCGTAACCATAATCCCCAACACCCCACAGCCAGATGCGCGCAAAGCACTCTCTACAGATACTCACCAAAGAGCGCGCGCGCCTCGCCGTTCTTGAGCTCGTCCGAGACCTTGTACTTCTGCTGCCGAATGTCAAACTTGTGTTCGCCCTTGAGCTTGATTTCGCAGACGCGGAGATTCGTGCCGCCGAGATCGAGCGCGAGGAACGTGCTGCTGTCAGCTGCGAGCTGGGAATAAAGGCCATAAAGTGGAAGCGTGACGACAGTGGGGTATGGATGCGCTGCCGGACGCGGTGCGTGAACCATCCTCTACACCATCCGTACAGCCTAGCTCATCCTCTCGCCCCTCAACTTCCGCTCGCACAACACGTACCCTTTCTCACTGCCGTCCGGGACGGCGGGCACAAAGCTGGGCACCATGGCGACGTCATGGCCGTACCCGTCGAGGCCCTCGGCGAGCTCTTCCCGGAAATACTTTACGATTGTGTGGAGGCGCTCGTCCGAGAGGAGAAAGTACGGCTCAATGTGCTTGATGATCTCTGGTAGCGGCATGATGGAGCTGGATCTGCGGCGGTGGTGGGTGTGGTGGGTTTGGGCGGGTTGGGATGCGCGTGTGGGTGGTGCTGGAGCCGCCTTGGGGTATCAGGATGGATGGAGGAATGGACGAGTGTAATGTGGTGATTGTCCTCGATGCACTGTTTGGTGATCGTGTGGGTTGGAGTGATGGAGGTTGAGGTGGTGATGCAGGTAGTGAATCAGAAACGACAAGTGGTGTTAACAATGCGTCCAGGACGGTTGTGATGACGAGCAGCATGCAGCACCACTCTACTGCATGCTCACTGGATCAGGCCCTCTCTCCCATGTTCTTGCTCTCCTCGCTTGCACAAGGCACTGCGCGCACACCGTATACAATACAGATGCTGTATGTATGACATATGGGGGGGGTGGCTTGGATGGCCCCGGGAAATGGCCCGGGCTGACATGAGAGGGAGAGCGCGAGAGCGGACCGTTGAGGCACCGCGCACAGGGAACTAGCAGGCAAGCACCCAGACCCTCCAAAACTACGTCACCACTCGGGCTCGCCGGGCGCGGGCGCTCACGCTCCGCCCAATGTCGAATGCTGCTTGAATGAATGAACGTCACGGGGTAGAGCCCGTCGAGGGTTCCTAGGGGTTTCCCATGCATTATCTCATGCATTACATCGCGATATTTCATCAGATTACACTACCGGATACCACTACAGTGTTCGATCAAACCACAATCTTTACGCGTACTAAAACGAATGGTCAGTCATCACTCTCACCTAGTTCAAATAGTGGACACATAGCACATACCTTGCTCAGATCCAGCGTGAGCGTGCGGGATGAGTTCTCTTCCTGCTCACGGTACACTCCCACCAGCCCGTCGGCATGTTCATACCTGCAGGGCGTATCAGCAGTTATCCTGAAGAGGGTCTGATTGGATCTGCTCCAGCCGCGGCAGATCCTCGGATAAGTCATGACTCACAGGGTGCTCTTCAGCGAAATAATCAGGAACTGCACTTGCTTACGCGCCTGTTCGCTAACATAGCGCGCGAGCTTGGACACGTTGGTAGGGTCCAAAGCCGCATCGACCTCGTCCAGAACAAAGAATGGCGCAGGGTGGTAGCTGTACTTTCAGTCCTAATCTATTGATGTGGCGACTCACCTGTGGATGGAGAACAAGAGCGCAAGAGCGGCCATTGTCTTCTCACCACCAGACAACTGATCGATCTCCACGAATCGCTTGCCGGGAGGCATCGTGTTGTATTTGACACCGCCGAGGTACGGTTCCTCTGCATCCTCCAAGGACAGGAACGCCATGCCACCTGTCGGCACAAACGAGTTCTTCGTCAGATCTTTGTAGATCTTGTCGATGCACTGGGACATGTGGCTGAAGGCCTTGTTGAACAGGTCACATCGCCTCTTCTTGAGATCAAGGAACTCGTCGCGGGCCCGTTTGCTTGCTTTCCTCGCATCGTCGGCCTCTTGTTCGGCGGCGTCGAGCTCCTCCTGCACCTCCTTGAGGCGATCGATGGCCTTCATATTAGGTACGACACGTTCGATCTCTGCGCGCATCTTGGTGATCTGCGCCTCGAACTCGTGTCCAACCTCTTCCGAAGAGTTCTGCGATCAGTCTTGGTTGACAACATCATGACTCACCTCTTTATCCTCGTCGTCCAGCAAGCTGAAGTCGAGCACAATGCCAAAGTCATCGGTCCGCGCAGGGCGCATTGAGTCCTGATCAACGTCCATGAGGTCGTTCAACTCGTTGGTAGTCTAAGATCAGAATGTGTTGCACGAAAGGACACTCACGTCTTCAATTGACACATTGGTAAGCGATCCCGACAGAAGCGGCAGATCAATGTCCTCAAGACGGCACTTGCGATAGATGATGTGACGATCGGAGGATGCCCGCTCAATCTCGTCATTCCAGCCAGAAATCTCTTTAAGGGCCTTGTCCAAAGCACGCTGTGCGCGACGAGCCGCATCACGCTCGGTCTCAACCTTTGCGTTCGAGTTTTCAGCCGCAAGGTTTGCCTTCTCGAGTTTGCTACGCAGCTTCTCAGTCTCCGCTTTGAGGTTCTCAATCTCCTCCTCGAGCTCCTCCTTAGCGGCAAGTAGCTTCTTGACGTTGCGCTTTTCCTTCTCGACAGTGGACTGAAGCAGTGCAAGACGCTCCTCGGTGCTCTTGAGCTGAGCCTTCTCGAACTCAATCCTGATGGATCAGCCATGACGGGCAAGAGAAACTCACTGATGAGAGACACGGGCATTCTGCGCAGCAAAGGCCTCCATCGCCTCATTCTCCTCTTGAGCAGCCTTGAGCTGCACGTCCTCGTACTCGCGGATGTTGGCAACACCGATACGCTGGCAGAAGGCAGCAAAGACTTGGTCGTCGGCCGCCTCAACAACGGCGACAAGTGCTTGACTGTTCTTCAGACTATCAGAGAGTGCCTTCTCCTGCTTCTTCTTAGCAGGCTCAAGGGTCTTGAGGTCCTTCTGAACATTGTTAAGCTCCTTGCGGAGACCCTGGAGCCGAAGCCGTGTGGCGGACTGGAGTCAGGTATAAAACCACGCTCAGGACTCACGAGGTCATCGGCAGCGGTAATGAGCTCGGCCTCGAGCCGCGTGAGATTCTGGATCATGTGCTCGTCATCCTTCTCCTTGGGCTTGGACTTGTGGAGGTCTTGGAGCTGCTGCATGTACTTCTCCTGCTGCTGCTTCAAGCTGTCGACGTCGCGATCGCTGAACTTGCGAGCACTCTGACCGCGACCACCAGTGATGAGACCGCTCTTGTGGATGACAGTGCCTTCAAGGGTGACGGCTGTTGGTGAGCGACATTCTCGGTACGCGTTACTTACCCTTGACCTCCTGTCGCTTCTCGTAGCAAATGTATTTGGCAATGTCTGATGTGTCACAAATCATGGCGCTTCCGCACGCATGCTGCATGGCACGCTCGAGAGCCGCGTCGTATTCGATGCAGTCAATGGCGAGACGCGCTCCTTTAGCAAAGTTACGCAATTTCTCGGGGATAGTCTTGACCTGAATCGTGTCCAGCGGAATGAAGGTGGCCTGTCCTGCTCGCTGCTGGCGCATGTACTCGATGCAGTCAATGGCGGTCTTCTCCTGGTCGACAACAACAGAGTCGATGTTACGGCCGAGAACTGTCATGACTGCAAGCTCATACTTTGTAGCAGTTGGCTTGCACAGGTCAATGATACGACCATGGACACCCGGGAAGATGCGACGGAGATTCGAGAGCGTCTCCTTGAGACGCGCCTCGCGCTCCGACTCGCGCTTGTCAACACCAGCCTGCAAAAGGCGGTTCAAAGTGTCCTGCAGGCGATCATTGATCTCTGTCTCGCGGGTCCTGTCGCTTGTCAGTTTGGCCCGGAACTACTAACTCACGCAATACGCTGCCGTTCGGCCTGAGCTTGGTCAATCTGAGACTTGAGCCGCTTCTTCTCGTCCTCGAGCTCCGCGACCTTGGATGCAACCTGAACGTCAGCGTGCGGTTTGTACGAGTCGACCCACAGTTTCCTCACGACCAGCAAGTGCCTCAACTTCACTGGTGAGCTTTGCGCGCTTGTGCTCGCCCTGCTGGATGCGGTCATCGATGGAAGTGAGGGCGTCACGAATACCCTTCTGATCACGGCGGAGGGTTTCCAGCTGCTGACGCTCGGCAATGGCGGTGAGGTTCGCGTCAGAACGGCTGTGGGGTGAGCGACCACATACAAAGCATCGAGCTTACAGTTTCCTGTACTCGGCGAGATCGGCATCCGAGAGAGCCTTGCCAGCTGCACGGCTCTTTTGGCGCTGCTTCTCCCTCGCCTCCTCCATACGGGCCTTGATCTCCTCGGCACCAGCCTCAAGAGCAGCCAGGCTTTCTGACTGGCGCTGTTGGTCCTTCTCGACGCGAGCAAACAGCGTCTCGCTGTTCTTGGCCTTCTTCTCTGAGTGGGCAATCTGCGTATCGATGGCCACAAGCTCGGGGTTCTTGTCCTCGACGGCCTTCTCCGACTTTTTCACGGCAGCCTCGCGCTTCTTCACAGCAAGGAGAACTTGAGCGTGTTCCTTACGGGACTCCCTGAAAGCGGTGTCCGACTCGGTCTGATCCGTCAGCGACGAAATCTCACTGCATACTCACGACAGCGTTCCGCAGTTCATGCAGCTCCTCTGAAGCCTGTTCCACCTTCTGTGTAGAGTCGTTGATCTCCTCCGTAATGTGGTACAGCTTCCAGAGCAGATGCCGCTTGATCATGGTATCCTGGATGTCAGCAACAGATGGAGTTTCGTGACGCACCCTATTGTCACGGAGCTTCTCCCATTGCCGGACTTCTGCAGTCTGCTCTTTGAAGTGCTTGGCCTCAGTGAGCATGCTGCGCTTCTTCGCGTGGTTGGCATTCGCGGATTCGGCAGCCTTCTCCTGCGCAAGTTTGGCAGCCTCGTAAGCCGGCGCCAGCTCGAGAGACCTACACGCGTCAGTCGAGAACACGTCGCTGGAGCTTACCCGCTGATTCGGTCGATAAGCTTGGCAAGAGCCTTGCTGTCCTGACTCGCGACACCCTCCACATCTCCCTGGAAGACAAGGAAGTTTTTGGCCTTGACAAGAATGTTAAACTTCTCGAGCTGCGCGTTGTACACGTTCCAGGTGACGGCCTTGGAGTTGAGGTAATAGGTCGACGTGCCGCTCATAGCAATGGTGCGCTTAAAGCGCCACTCCTTCCCATCCGTGTCCTCGTACACGGCTGAGACGGATGCGGTCCTGGCATCGGGGTTGATGTCCTGGGTCTGTGTCTCGGGAATGTCGACATCAAGACCCATCTCGTTGGCGCCCTCGGCAGCCTTGCGTCCGCGGTACACAAGATCCCGGAGCTGTGTACTACGCAGCTGAGCGGATTTGACACCGAGGACGAACGAGATTGCGTCCATCAAATTGGACTTGCCCGAGCCATTGGGACCGATGATACACGTGAACGGCGACTCGCCAAACTCGATCACCTGAGTGCCCCGATAGGACTTGAAGTTTACGAGCTCGAGACGCCTGAGCGGCATCTTGAGAAAAGCGTGAGTTGGTCGACTGGAGTGTGGGTGGTAGTGGTGAGGTCGGTGATGATGATGATGATGAACTGTTGACAAGAGGTGGAGGAAGGCAGAGAACGCGACGATTTTGTTGTGAGATTGAAGACAGAGGGCCACCGGGAGGACGCGCCTGGTGCACAAGCCCCTGGCTAAAGGGGTCGGGTGGTGCAGTACGCGTCAACCACGCTCACCCAGCGAAAGATGAAATACCCGAACTGCATTAGGCTCATCATTACACAAATACTGATAAAAGCTAGTAACGACTTGATAGGCCCGCCAGCCCAACTTCCCCGTTCGGGTCACCGGACCGTGCACCCGATGTTCGGGGTGAGGCGATCAGTGGGCACAAGGCCGCCATACTGACCATTCTCCATGTTGGGCAGTTGCGCAACTTGGGAAGCTGCACCTTGCTCAAAGGGTAATTGTCTTGAATCTTGGAACTCTTCACATCGCTCGACATCTTGTTATCCAGGCTGCATCACTGTTACGCAGCTCCTATCTTTCTTGCAAGCTTCAAACGACGACGCCAAACGATTGCCAGATTCCAGAATCTGGCAACTGGCAACTGGACCGTTGGACCTGCTCGGACCTCGCCGATCTCCCACAACAGCGATCGACGCACGACGCACCTCGACAACAAACTGTCGTCACAGGAGGGCACGAGCTCGCACCGCTGGATGCGTGGATTGAATTGTGTTTGTTGGATCGCGGATAAGAACCACAGATCTACAGACCCACGATCCACCGATTGCTCGTGCGCTAGCCCCCCGTTCTAGGCCGTCCTGGGCATGGCGATTGCCTTGACTCGACGCTGAGCTGCGACATACGTTGTCCCGGTCACCGAAACGAATTGACCCTTCTGCAGGTGGCTTTGGAAGATGCAACCCTACCTATCGAGCGCCGACGATGGCGGTTATGATCGTGGGCAGGACTCGCCAACTGGCTCGGGAAGGGGCGAGGATAGGCGGGACGAGGCCAAGGCGAGCGACAAGGGCGGGGAGAGACGGGGGGTTATCAACCGCGTTAACCGTACGTTCTGTGGCGCTGAGAAGCTCTGTCGGCGTTCTTCTCAGAGCTGTACAGTCTGAGCGTTTCTCAGTGGAGTCAATACTGATACAAACATTGCTGTTGCGACCTGTGGGCACCTCGCTCTCAACTGCCCTATGACCTTCACACGTACAGGCGCCTGCGTGAGTCTATTTCGTCTTCTCATCTGTCCATCTGTTCATCTGCTCTTAGATTGCTAACTTCGCCTCAGAACAACTGCCGTCGCATGAAGATGCGATGTGTTGGGGCTGAAAATCCTCCCTGCAAACGCTGTCGCAACGGTAACTTGGACTGCATAATGGAGAAGCCAGGGCGGACTGCGGCCGACTCGGGCGGAGAAGAGTAGGTCGACGCGTCGACAGTTGTCGGTGTGTGTTCACGTGCTGACGCTAGAAGCCGGATTCGGTCTCTAGAATCACAAGTCACTAGCATACAGAACACTCTCAGCGATCTCGTCCAGACACTTCGAGCAGGGATGGTTCCCCAAGCGTCCAGCACTGCATCGAACGGCTCTGGAAACACACCAGTGAATACCGTGTTATCTCCACCACAGAGCACCTCTATCGCTCCGGCTGTCCTCAATCAAGTTTACCCATCCGCTGCCACACCTTCCCCTGTGCAAGCACTCCACACCGTCACTGCTCTAAGCTCCCAACCGCAATACTCTCAGGACATGCCCTCATCTGGTATGCTGGGAAAGCGTCCTCCATTCTCAGCCTCGTACAATCCCTACGTGGACTCCCCAGCCTCCACAACTTTGGGAATGGCTCATGGAGACAGCTTGACACCCACTACTTTGCATGGTGCTGCGGACGCCTCACGCTCGAGCCCGTACCACGACTCTGGCGCTGGCTTCCGTCGTCCGCCTATTCCCACGCCTGTTCAAGGCAGTGGTCCCAATAGCACCCCATCTACATGGGAAGTGTTCGCCGCACCAGGGTCAACGCGCTCCGGGTCTGGGAACCATGACGCATCTTTACCGCCATCGCGGCCGGACTCTGAGGCAGACGACATGCCTGGCGCGGAGGAGGAAATCGTCAATCCTCTCGGATCCATGTCCAACATGGCCAGCTTGGTTGAAGCGGCTGTGGAGCGGACTCGAGAGGAACGTGGCCGTACTGCGAGCCCCCTTGCCTCCAAACGCGCGAACGCTGTTGACCAGGAGTCTTCCCCTGACGAGCGGGGATCGAAGCGAGCGCGCCACAATAGCAACGTGTCGGTCGTTGTTGAGGCCCAAGGTCTTCCCCAAACGATCGGCCCGTCCAAATCTAAAGCCAAAATAAAGCGGGCTCATGTTCACGCCTATCCGGACTGTGTCGAGGAGGGCATTGTCTCCGAGGAGGAGGCCAGAGAGCTGGTTGGAATGTGTGTATCTGTCGGAGAGCTGAGTGCTAACATCAGCTACTATTCCGGCTCCAGCAACTTCATTCCTTGTTTCGACCCGTCCTTCGACACTTTTGAATCGTGTGTGCACTACATGTGACGACTCTGACCAACAGGCTGAAGATACGGTCGCCCTTTAGCCTGACTTGCATTGTCATGGTGGGCGCACGCGTCCGTGACGGCGGTACACGGGTGAGCGAGGTGCAGCGACTCTGTCGGCAGCATGCCCAGAAGATTGGTAAGCTCGAGGTGGTGTATAGGACTGATTTCATCTTAGCCATGGGTACTCTCTTCAACTCCGTAGCCCGGGTTGAGGCCGTTCAAGCAATGAGCATCCTTGCAGCATTCAGTGACAACGGTTGGCTTCCAGGCGGACACGCTGTGCGCATGGCGTTAGACATGGGGATCGACAAGTCGTTTTTGAAGCTGGTGCAGACTGGAATGGGCCACGGCAGGACCGCCGAAGAGCTCGAAGACGAGCGGCCACTCGTGGTACACTCCAGAGTGTGGTTCTGCGTAAGTTCTTTTTGAGTGACCCATTCATCACTGACATACAGCTGTATCTCATGGAGCACCAGATGGCATATGGCATGGGTCGGCCAGCGATCCTGCGCGAGGACGAGACTATCCAACGATGTCGAGAGTTGCTGGAGCATCCACTGTCGACAATGACTGATGCGCGCCTGATCTCCACTGTGGAGCTGACGGCGTTGCGAGGTGAGGTATCGTCCATGTCGCGGCTGACCTCTCAGCCCCGCTTCACATTGAGCTCACCGCTACGCCTGATCTACCAATCGATCAGCAAACTCTTCAACGCCTCAAAAAGGCCAACAATGATTTTGACCTATGGGAGCGCCACTGGGATCGCATCCTTGGTGAGGAATTTGTTGCCACAATTGCTGACAGCAGCCGACCGGTATGGAAAAGCTCAAGGGGACTTTTTCCGCGAGTCACGTATGTGTACAGCTGTTGTGGGCAATATGATAGCTGATACTCCAGTCGCAATTCAGAGGCAGTACGCTGAACTGTTTGTCAACTCCCAGCTGCTGCGGGGAATTCGTGAGCCCTCAGATGTGGTTTCGATGCCGCCGGATATGCGCGCCTTGGCACTCCGGGCGATACAGAACGCGCAAAACTGCATGAACATCTGCCTACATGGGCAAAACTATCGCAACGGTCTACGTTATGCAGTGCATTACACACGTAAGTTGTGAGACGGTAGAATGTTTCTTACGCTCAGATGTGTGTGCGGCTTTTGCGGCGTCGTTCCTCATTCGTAGCGCGAGGCTCTTCCCGAAGGAGCTTGAACTCAAAAAGACTGCCAAGGACGTTGAGGAACTGGCACGCGTTCTCTCGGAAGGTAAGGTTTGGGCGTTGCTGAAAGTCTGACCATCCCAGTCCCGGCGGGGCGGTACGCACGCTCATTGCGTCTCATATTACGCCGAGCGCGGAAGGCAAAAGTCATCCCGGCGACATCCGGCAATGCCTCACCGACTCGAGCTGATCGAGCGCCAGCCAGTACCTCGGCCATGTCGTCCCAATCGCCTGGGCAATCCTCTCGGGGCCCAGGATCTAATCCACCGATTCCGGCATTCTCTCCGACGGCCATGTTTCTCTCCTCGGGCCCCACTCCGGGGCCCATCTCTCCGAATCACTTGCTCCTCACGGCCACATCTCAGATCATGGAGGACTCTCCCCAGTCCGCCCCGGACATTACGGAGTTTGACATGCTCTTCGCCCAGGAGAATTTGGAGCGATCGGGACTCAAGCTCGGCGAGGGTGACCCCCTACCACTGTGAGTATGTTTCTGTTTGCATAGCTGACACCGCAGGTATCTCGACGGCCAATCACTCGGAGGCTTTGGCACAACAGATATTGCACCGTTTGTGGGTCTTGAAAACTTTTTCCTTCCGGCAGAGGTCGACTACCGCCTCGCGCCCAACATTGGCGAGGCGAACCCAGGCGGCGACCTACTGTGGTAGATACGTGACGAGTTTGGAGATGGTAGTTGTAGGGTATCACAGACATTGGGACATTGCGATCTGAGGTGCGATGGTGGTTTCCTCAATGGCCAATGTACATAGGGGCAAGGCACATGCCCTCCGTGATGTCAGCTGCTCTCGACCTAGAGAATCTGGCCCCGGTGTTGAAACAAAACGAGATCACGAGAGCTGCGACGCGTCATGAAGAAACTTGCCGATGGGAAAGAGGCCGTCGACTGGGCCGGTCAATAACGGCGCAAGAGTGGAGATTTGCCATCAGCTGACGGCGGTCACCAGGGTCATACGCGTTCCACCACCCTAGTGGAAAGGGCCCAGGGGCGTTCCGAGTTCCGAGTTCCGAGTTCCAGGTCCAGGCAGGCACGATACGAGTCGCGTCGGATGCTATTGCAACAATGTAGGGGATGACATGCAAGGTCTCGTCTCGCAGTCTGCTCCCTCTACTGCCGTCGGGTGGCGGCGAAGGAGACACGGTAGGCCACAGCAGACAAGTGTACAGTAGACGCGGCTTGTTTGGCGTTCTCGACTTGTTTGGCGCACTGCATCTGGTGGCGAGGCAGATCTGCATCGCCTTACAACAGCTCGATCCATAGATTTAGACCCTGGGGCATGTGGCGACAACTGGTTATGAAACAGCGAAACAGGAAGCAGCAGAAGACAAATCTAGCTATGGCGTCAGTGTCGTCACATCCAGAGCACTGGTTGTGGTGGTGCATGCACAGCCGACGTGACATGAAAAATAATATGAATCGCATCGCGGTGTAGCAACAGCGGTGCGTGCCGGCGTACACAGGCGCAGCACGGACAGGCATAGAGTAGGATAAGACAGGATGGGTGGCTACAGAGGTGGCGCTGCCGACCCGGCGGAAGATGCGCTCGAGGAGCGGAAACCTTGATCAGAGCCGGTTCCGGTGGGACCGGCGGAGTGGATTCAGTTAACATTGTCGCCGCCGCACGCCGCACGCTGGGTCGGTGCCGGGTCTGGGCCAGAAACGGTCCGTCCGGCGAGTGAATGTATGCACAGGGATCCGAGGGATCGATAGAGAGGCGTAACACGGGACTCGTATCGCGCCGGCGCGAATGGTGTGGTCGTCAATTGTTGAAGCGGTGCCAGGTATACCAGGGTGAAGCAACAGATGGACTAGTCTGAGTCGCTGTAATCCGAGATGTCCGAGTATGTGTGGCGGGCGGAAGCATGGATGTTGTCGACATAGGATCGGATAAGAGCGAGAGCCTGGCGCTCGGTGAGGGCGGGGTCGTGGAGACGGCGAATGAGGTTGACGTGCGTCGAGCCAGTAGGGTCGGAAAAGGGTGCATAGGAGGTTGCGAGGCTGATGAGGTCTGCGCGCCAGGGAGGCATGGCCCGACGAGGGACAGCGGGTGCGGGAGGGCTGACGCTGTTGCCGCGGGGCGGGGGCTGGTGTGCGATAGTCGGCGAGTGGCAGGCAATGGTGTTGGCACGGTGGGGTGGCGAGGCCGACAGTGGAGGCGACGGAGGGGCTGGAGCCACACGAGGGCGGGTAAAGCGCGGAGGACGACTGGGGCCATCACTGTTTGTACGGACCATCATCGACAGGGGACGGGCATCTGGGAGTGGAGTGGGAGCGATCAGGGGTGAGCCCGAGCGCATAGGAGCAGCGGGGCCGGTCATGTGTGCGACCAGTGGTCTAGGTGGGAGCGGAGGCGCCTTGGCGAACAGGTCGACCGAGTCGGGCGTGCTCACGTCCGACGCCGCGTCCGATGTGGAGGACACGCTGCGGCGGTGCTTGACCTTGGTGATGCGTCTGCGGATGGAGGCGGCAAGCGGCATGGTGGAGGGAGACGCGGTTGGTGTGTGGGAGCTTGCAGTTAAAGGATTTGGGGGAGGGAGGGCTGCCAGTCGATTCGGTTGGCGAAGGGGACTACGAGGTGGCCGACTTATAAATGGCGACAGCGGCGACTGGGGTGGTACTGGTGAGAGAGGTGGTAGCTGGGGAAGGGGTTTGTTGCCAGTGTTGATAGCAAGTGTTGACGACTGACGGAGACTGTGTCCGGCGGTGGGTGTGGCAATCCGATGGAATAGCGATGACAGTTGTTGGGGTCCCTTGACAAAAGGTCGACTTCTTGGCATTGATATAGAAGCGTCGGTCCGGAACGCGACCTGTCAACAACCTTTGGAGTATTTAGGTCTTCCGACGGCGCCAAACAGGCGAGAAATAAATGTCCTGATGCGAGTTGCAGCGGAGACTCAAAACGCGAAGAACAAGGTTAACGTTTATCGAACGTGCTGCAGTAACGGGGCGACGTGTGTGCACAGCGGTGGGGGGTAGGCTGATCTGGTGACAGGCGAGAGTGCAGGGGGAGGTGGGTCTGTGATCTATGGATCTGTGGACAGTAGATGGTATAATATCGGGGGGATACTTTGCGATGAGGCCGGGATCTCGCCCAGTTTTATCTATAACCTCTGAAACGACGGCCACTTGATCTTGCCTCGCGAGCCAGCTGTCCGTGACTGCATCGCCTGATGGCAGCGACGATGGCACAGATCCAGAGGAGAGGCGAGGGGCGCAGCCTCTCCTCTGTCAGGGGTCGCTGCAAACTGCGAACATGACTGACACACGACAGACGAGCTCCGAGTATCCGTGTACGAGACGCCAAGGTGTACCTGCTTGAGTGCATTTGTGTGAGGCGCGGCGCATATTTGTTCTAGAGCTGTGACAATCTGCGCATTCTCGGCAGCAGCGGCTGCGGCGCCTCTGGAGAATCGATGTGAGCCGAGAGTGCACATTCCGGTGCCTTTGTTCCCTGCAGCTCCTGTAGCTCCTGTAGCTCCAACGCCTCGACAATCGATGCACCTGTTGTAGCCGCCACTGTCATCACTCGCGTCGCTCACGTTCCAGGGACATTGAATCTGGATAGCACAGGCTCCTGCAGTGTGATGACGATTGACTTGCCACTGCGCCGACAATGTAGACCCCAGGAAGCAGCACCGCCCGTGACGGCGCGGTCCAGATGCATAGACGCCTTGTATTCCATGCACGCCGTGCTGGGCGCAACTGTCTAACAAAGGCCAAAGGCCAAAGACGCGATCTGCAAAGTGTGGGTGGATCTGGGTGGATGGACCCTATTGCGGCGATGCAAGCAGTGCAGAAAGCGGTGGGTCGCCAGCCAGGGTTTTTGGGTGGCGAGTCTGCACCCAGGCACCCAGTGAGTGCAGTGGAGTGCAGTGTGGCACATTCACACCCAGCAACACCGGCGACCACAGCATGCATGCTTTCTGTGCGTTTCGCGTTCCGTGCATGCATGTGCACATCTCATCGCGCTCGAGGACGACTAAAACGCGGTCTGGAAGCACAGTAGGTGGGATCAGCTTGACATTCCCAGACCTGCCGATACCTTCTGCGATTGCGAGGTCGCCCAGCTGTGGCAGGATTGCAGGTGTAAGATCGCTACGGATCACGGCTACACGCAGCCGGTCCCAAAGAGGCGCCAAGGCCCAAAGCGAGCGCCGGAAGCCGGAAGTTACAAGGACACTGTGTCTTAATGACCGGCAGACAATGCACAGCCCCGACGGGAATGACCGGAGGGATCGAGTGTCGAGCATGGCAAGCACACGGCGTGCTGGAGCGTTCATTTACCTGCGGAATGTTACAGCATGCACGGAGCACGGAGAATATCAAGTGGCGGCATGAAAGTGCATGCAATCGCACCTTTACGCGCCTGTGCAGTGCGACATTACAGAGGCGCGGAATACTGGTCTCGGCGTTCTCGGCGCCTCGGCGCTCATATACTGGGAAGCATGGGAGATAACCATCCAGCGTTCTGCGAGCGGCGCGCGATCGGCGTGAGCAATGTGCGATCGACGCCATTGTGGCTCGGCGCGCGGCGCGTCGATCTGAGGCGCTCAATTCTCGGTTCGCAGCGCCACCGCCACTCTGATAATGGAGAGCATGATCATGAATGACAAAGGATACATACGAGAGATGACCAAATCCATCTTAATCTGGGGACATCTAGGCACCCAGGTCCACCGCGGCGCATGCAATCAATCCTGTAAGCCAAGAACGGATATGCTGCGGGCTGCGATAAACAGGAAGCTGGTGGAGCGGGGAAGCAAGTCGGATGGGATAATGAAGGCTGTGTTCGAGTGACTGCAATGTGTGGGCTGCGAGAATGAGACTGTGGGGTGACGCCACCCGAGTTAATGACGTCTTGCCATCCGCTTGGCGGTTCTGATCGACATTTGGATGTCTTGGAAGTTCTGGAACCTGGATATCTTTTGGTTCGGTGACTTCATGTTTGCATCATTTGTCTTGTATGCCTTGTCCGTTGGGTACTGATCGCACTACTGATGTGGTCGGGGTCCTGCATATCTGGGTTCTTGTGTGAAAGCTGTGCCATACAGTACGCTTCTCCTGGACAGGAAGCGTCGTCGCTGCAAACTGTACATCCCAAGCACACTCAACAAGATAGTCTTTCCGACGATAACGCCCTACTCACTAGCCATTGACGCACACGATGGTGATTGGAATCGTGCTGAATGTACAGTATTCCCTCCAACACCGCCACCGGGACGATTTGAGGCCTGACTGCAGACCTTGGAATGTGAGACCGCACTTTGATCTTGGTTTTGATTATGGGACGCAGCCAATTGCACACATACAGACGCGCACAAAGGATGTGGATGCCGTGGATGGAGACCAAAGATGACTCTCAAGCGCTGTGCAATCCTTTTGTTTCGATCTGTTTATTCCGAAGCCCGACTGCTTCTTACAACGTGTGAACGAACGCACAGATGAGATGCAACCCAACGACCATCGGACAGCGTGAATGGACAAGAAAGTGGCCCGTGCGAGCGCCCGTGACGAGCAGTGCAAGTGCAAGCGGAATGCAGTCCACTTGTCCTCATCACGCCGACATCGCCTCTCCAATCAATT
Organism: Apiotrichum sp. Y4204; assembly: GCA_025531455.1. NCBI lineage: Eukaryota > Fungi > Basidiomycota > Tremellomycetes > Trichosporonales > Trichosporonaceae > Apiotrichum > Apiotrichum sp. Y4204. The sequence continues at coordinate 244,506 of JAMYHL010000055.1, read as the reverse complement.
CTCCACACCCAACTCCCGTCCATCCTGCACTTCCATTCTCCTATGAGCACGTACCCGTTCGGAGCCTATCCCTACAACTACGGCTGCGCGTGCAGTTGCGCGCACAGCGGACTAGGCGCGACGTGGTACTCGTGGTCATATTGGCCACCGCTCGACCTAAACGCAGACGGTAACGCGGACGCCGCCGTCTCGTACCCGCCATCTTCACCGCCCACCGTGCCAACCGATCATCCTGAGGGCGACGATAGAAAGATGGAATCTCCAAATACGCGAAACAGACCTCGCGCCGAGGTTGACCCGATCGTGCGCCAGTTTCAATCAATGCGTCCTCTAGACGAGTGCGAGACGGAAGCTGTCGATCCCATCGTGCGGCAGTTCCGGAACATGGCGGTCTCGGCGGGGGACGAGGATGATCCCATTGTGCGTCAATTCCGCGCAATGGCACCGCTGGAAGCCGATGATCCTATCATTGCACAGTTCTCGGGAATGCAACTCGCAAATGACTATCCGGACTCGACGTCGAGCACAAATCTGAGGAAGAACTATGACCCAGTGACGGTCCTGCACCGCCTATCCCCCGCGGGTCAACCGGAAGGCTTCGTCGTCTCGGCGTGTCTCGGGGCGCTGCGCCTCGCCCCTTCGCTTGACTGGTACTATCTCCATGACAGGGAGGAGGCCATGTGTTCGCGCTGCTACCTCGACCACGTCGCGGGAACGTGGGCGGCCAAGTCCCTCACACGCAGACGGCATGCACAGGGATCATGTGCGTACGGCGTGCCGCGGGTGCGTACCCTCCTGAGGGCGGTGCGGTCCACGGGCATGCTGCCGCTGCTCGACTACTATACGCGCAAAGCAGATATCCCACCGTGTCCGGAGAGTGCCCTTGAGGCAGGAATATTGCGGAACACCTGGTACACGTTTGGGTCGTTCACGATCTGTCGCTCTTGTCACGAGGATTACATTGCGTCGACGCCATTTGCGCAATATTTCCGCCACGATCCCTACCCTTCCTCGAGCCGGAGGTGTCTTCTTGCCAAAGCAGGATTCGCGAGAGCGCTCCGCGTTCGGGGTGCGGGAGATCCCGAAAGCGTTTTGAATGAGTGTCGCAGAGCTGCCTCCGCCCGCGCCTCAGAGTGCTCCGGCAAGCCGGTCGCGGTCGATTCAACGGATTGGTTCACCCTCAAGTCCGGGCCGAAGCTGATACTCTGCCGCGCCTGCCACTTCGAGTTTGTGGCGAACACGCGCTTCGAAGACAAGTTCGCCCCTTACGTCGTACCTCGGTCCCATCTGAACAAACACGCCTTGACGCATTACGCCTGCGGGTGGCGGGCAAGCCGGCTGAGCTTCGCATTCGACATTGCCGTTCGCCACGGCGACTGGGCGACGTTCCAAGCAGTCGTGGACGACGCGGCTGAGGAGCTCCAGGCGCCGTCCGGACGCATGTACTCTCTGTCACGTGAGGCACACATCTGCGAGCGATGTCGTATCACCTATCTCGTGCCCGCGGGACTATCCCACCTCGTACGATACAGCACGACCACCGCAGGGTGTGCCATGTGCCGTCCCAGCCGCCTGGAAGCAAATACCCGCGTTCTCCTGGAAGCTGTCGAGACCTGCGACTGGGAATATTTCCTCTCTGGTCTCAAACACCCATCTTGCCAGGGCCCACAGCCGCGCAAGGAAGCACAGTGGTGGGGCTGGCGCTCGCTCACCATCTGCTCTGCGTGCTGGTCGGAGAGGGGACGCGGCAGTTCCCTCGAGCCGCTCGTGGCGCTCCGCGGCGAGACCATCACGGACGGAACCAGTCCCTCGTGTTACCTGTACGCGCCGTGGATGCGCGCCCTGTGGGACGCGGCGTGCGAGTCGGGAGACATCACGGCCCTCCGAGATGCCGGACGCAGGTGGAACTCGGCGTGGTATGCAACATGGTTCCGTGCGTGGTACCTCCGCAACCAGATAGAAGTGGACGGCGCAAGCGGTGTCGAATCACCGCAAGAGGGCGCCGACAGAAACAGCCGGGAGCGGTATCCCTCGCGCGAGGAGCAGGAGATAAACCATCAGCGTTGGCACAAGATCAGTAAGCTAGAGAATGAGTGGAGGCGATTCGAGGCTACTGGGGAGATGCCCCGGTGACCCACATGAGTGTGTTTCAGTAGTCTTCGAGATGAGTAGTGGCCGCAATGAGAAGTTCATGGTGAGATGCAAAACTATTCCGCAGGGTATCAGGAGTAGGAGAATACGTTTGAGGACCTTTGGGACATCGTGAGCGACCCACTGAGCGCACTGAACACGCTGGATAACTCATGGATGAGATGGACGACAGAATGTCCGGTAATGTGACGAGGCCGGCACGCGTTTCACTACTCTCAATAATACGCCTCCCTCGTCAATCTCCCAAACCCAAACTCTGATGCTGATCATGTGCCGTACGACAAGCGCAACAGGCATGCAGGCACGATCGCAATCGTGAGGTCGTGATCCGCGATCGAGGACCGGTCATGGGACCACGAACTCCATGGGCCATGGGACCAGGGGACATCCGTGACCCAAAGCCAAAGGAAAGCGGACGCGCCAGCGGGTGTTCCTGGTCGCCAACGCGGGGACCCAGCTCGGTGAGCGCTGGTGCTGTGGCGGCGACGCTCGGTGCACGTATCGGTCAACACGGACCTGTCTGCTGTGCTACAGAGTACAACCGCGACGCCTGCTGAAGGCTGCATTTAGGTCCAGGTCCCGATGGCAACTTTGTCTGGGAATCGTCCGCGCAGTCCACTGTGATCCGTGACCCACCATAACCTCGGTACCTCGGGTCGCCCCGAAAGTCATGTCACGCCGCAACATGCGGCCAAGAACGGTTCCTACACTTCAAAGCTTGCGGTCTACTCTAATTCTGAGGACGCGAAGTTGGCGCCGTTGCTGGTAACTACATTCACGCGTCGCGCTGGCGACCGACTCCCGAGACAGGCAGTGCGACTCAGTTGAGAGAGGGCCCCTAGAGACGCGTTCGTGCTAGTGTGCTCAATTGCGGTGGGCTAGGAGAGACACAAGTGGTGAGCAGGATTTGTGTAAAGCCAGAAATAGCACCACGGGCCACGCCCATGGAGCAATTCTACACGTGTCTCACAACCGAACGCGTCGAACATTAGCCTGCCAGGTCGCGTGCCCTGACTAACGGCCAGCCCCAGCTCTAGATCGATGCATCTCTCAAAGGGAACAGTCTATCGGCCGAAAGGCGATCACAACTACTGCGCTGCTCGCTTGATTCTGCTATTCCAGTCATGTCGAATCCGTTCCGGAGTGCCACTTGGGTGCCACAGCGCTACCGAAGCCTCAGAAGATCAGAAGGCACAGAAGCCACATGGCAGAACCAAGACTTTTCGACTCTGCCATCTGCGACTCTAGGTGCTGTACACTCTGGGCGCCTGACGCGGTCGACATGACGCCGCACAGCTCGACCGCTTCCTTGCGCTCCGTCGCCGCACTCCTGAATCTGGGGCCCACCGAACAGGAGCCCCGCATTCCTCACTGCCGTTACCTGGGTGGCTCGAGGGTGAAGCGAGACGACTGCCAACGCTCCGAAGAGCGGTCTCATTTAACTCGTTTTTTGCTGACGAGAGTGTTGCTGACATTCAGTCCCCCGCCGAGGCTCCAACAACCATGATCGCGATGCCCCAACAATGACGATCGTCGAGTGAACTACATATTATTAACCGCGGCGCCTCGGCTGTGGGCTGCTCCAGCTCGCTTGCGTCGGAGCGCACACGACCGCATCCCTGACCATGACCGGCTCGGCGTCAGGAATGCAGGAACAGCGACTTTTGAACAGCCAGGAACGGCAGTTAACGGCAATGAACGGCCTGGACAGCGACTGTGCCAAGTCGGCGAGTGCCACCCCTGCAGGGATACCCAGCCAGGCCCGCATATCTGTGCCGCATGGCCACCATTGGCTGCTCGAAATATTCGATAACGAGTATGGTCAAGTTGGTGATCCTGCATGCAAGTCCGAACAGGTCGGAGCATCGATCAGAGACGAGGGACCGTGCGGGGCGTCCGCGGCGGGGCGGCTGATGGCGAGATCCGGGTGTGCAGACGCCGCGAGACGGTCTCCGGACAGGGGACAGGGGTCGCCGACTGTGTACCCAGGGCGTACCGTACTGCTGCGGCAGTTGGGAAGACCCGAACATCGGCGACGATCTCGACCTCAACAGCACCAATCACAACGCCCGGCAACTGAAATTTTCCTTGTCGACGGCCACCTCGGGACAAATTAGTCGCCGCCGACGTTGCAGTGTTGATGGCCGGGGTTCACCGCGCCCTGTAAGTGATCTACATTGTTCCGGACCCTTGCGGCAACTGCGGTAGTCACCGACGCCGCCGCGCCGCATCCCTGAGGCGGGACGGTGATACGGTGACCGCCTCGAGCACGGGCCGCTTCTACACACCAAATCTGTGAAGACGGTGGAAGAGATGCTGTGAGAGCTGTGAGAAATGCTCGCGGAAGGCTTATATATCGCAGACGTGTGCCATTCCCACTCCTAGGCGCGAGGTCATATCTCCGAGATGTTGACACAGATGTACGAATGCACGAACCAGCGTTGAGAACGAGGTGCGAGCGCCACTATCTCTGTGTCGGCAAGAACGCCGTTTCGCGACCCACTTTCGATCGGTGCCGCCGGGAAGTATCCGTCAAGGTGCACTTCGAGTCCGAACCCGAACCCGCGCGCCCTGTTACACCCTGTAATGTTATGCTCTTTTGGTCTTTTTGATCTTTGATCCTTTGACCCCTTGGCCCCTGGCGGCTTCCATCCCTTATGTTCTGATCTTATCCTAATTCGTCCGCTGATATCTGTAATTTTGCGCAACACCTGTTCGCGGTGGTCCAGTTTGGCTCGCGGACATCAACACAATAAAATTCAGTTGAAGGGAAGAGCGGCCCGCAGATGGCAGACAATGGGACGGCGCAACGCCGACGTGGTCGCGCGCGAGTGGGCAACAACAAGGCAGTGGACATGCTTCACAGCCTCTAGCATACCGCAACACAAACTCGGTACACCTCCGGCTGTGTCCAACGCGGTCCGCTGGCATGTGAGCGGAATGGTCTTATGGTCAGACGATCATGTTACCAACGGTTCCTGCACGATGTCCGCAATCCACAATCCACTCCGTACAATCCGCAAAGTGCCCATGTGGGAGGAGAACCCTGTGCCCCTGTCAACTCCCGGCGGTAGCCCGGCGCTGCCCGGCCCGGGTCTCAAGCGCGCGGACGTGAGACACGCGCGTGAGGCAGCTGGCCAATGGAAAGAGTGGGAGACATCGGGGCCCTCGGGATGATGCCGTCATGCCAAGTCCAAACAGGGCAGTCTCAGGCCGCATTCGCAGAGCTTGGACAGTCTCACGCGCGGTCTCACGCGCGGCCCGTCGGTGTTCTCCATCACTCCATCGCGGCCATCGCACCATGCACCAAGCCCCAATCCGTACCGCCGTCATTATAATTAGCAAAAGTCAGATGACATCCCTAGGCCCTAGGCTGCTCAGGGCCTGCGCATCTTCTGTGCGGCACTGCGCACATTGGTGCGGATACCACCCATCCATCCTTGCATCTCTGGATTTCTGGGGATGCATTCAGGCTTTGCCGGGGAAGCAGCGGATTGTGTTTGGTATTGTGGATGTCGCCACTGTTGTATCGCAAACGTCTGCAGCCAGCCAAGACCACCATCACAAATGTTCGCCTCACCATTTGGTTTTACCGCCGTTGGGGCGGACATGCATTCGGCCGTCGGACTCTGAGTCCGCTGAGGAGTACGCTCTCTCATCTGGTGACAAATGTCAGACAAGTGACGGATACGTTTGCGTGGGTGGCTGAGGTGAGGTTGCATATGACTTAGACTGGGGGATGGGCACATGAGCAGTGGGGCCGTGAGTGTCGGTGGATCGCCGAGGGTGGTGGCGAGATGGGTCTCGAGAACTTGGATCGAGAGCCACGCACCGCATGGACAAGCTGCACAGACGCACTGGGCAGTGCAAAGTACTGCAAAGCACTGGCACGCTAAGCACATGGTACATGGTTCATTGTGCCAGGCACATTATTGTTGGTGGGTTCGTGCAGGGCTGCATGCCGGATGCTCCTGGAGCCTAATGGCCATTGGGGCTGGACCCAGTTTGTGAATAACCCTCGCAACTACCACGCAATGGGCTTTGCTCGCTGTTGTAGGCCGCATGCATGCAGGGCCTCAGCCATCCATGAACCCATCTGGCCATCCAACAAACTTTGCAGCAACGTGAAGCGATCGCGCGCGGTAAACTGAGTTGCGGCATGTCGGGGGGAGCATGTCCTGCTGACACAAGGGATCGTCAATGTCATCATCGGTCGGCATTGCTCCGCTGCCCCTCTAAGTGGCCTGAGACTTTCTTGGCCTGTTCGGTCCTTTCGCTAACGCGGGAGAGCGCCAGGGGGGGATTACTTCCAGGGCATTTGCAGGGCTTGCAGGGTATGCAGAGGGGGTGGACGACACATGTGGGGCTTGTTCTACCGGATGCAGGACTTTTTTTTTATTGGTTTTATTCTTGTCCTCTAAGGATCTCTGATCTCTCATCACCCACCGCCCGCATCTGGGCATGCTGCGTCACAAAATCTCGCTAAACAAGACGAGCTAAAGAGGCCTCTCGGTTCAGCTGAGGTGCATACGTATTTTATTTGCTATTATTGTTATTATTATTACTGTCGGTGCCTTGCCTTGGGCCTTGGGCCTTGTGCGCAATCTTTCTCTGGTCGTTAGCGCGTTGCTCAGATCGCCCGCCAGCCTTTTTAGCTTCTCCGCGTTCCGTGGCTCTGTAGCTCCGTTTTAGGTCTTGTGCTTCGTGCGGCTCTGCTCGTGCGGCCCAACCCAACCTGCCGCAGTCGGCCCCCGCACCTGGGGTCAACTGCGCGCTAGTCTACTCTCGGCGCTCTCGCTGTCTTCGGACTGGGTTCCAAGGGGGAGAGGGGAGGGAGGTCGAGGGAGTCGAGAGGGGGGACACCGAGGGGCCCGAGAGGGGTACCTGGAGGGGCACCTCGCCCTCAATCGAGGCTACAGCCATTCTTGACAATCTCTCACAGGCCGTGCCTGCTGCCCGCCATCAGACCAGAGGCATAGAGAGACGAGAGAGGGTTTGGCCCAGAGATGATCAGATGAGCTTTGCCGAAACACTGCTTACTACGCGTCTCCCTCCGGTCTTCTCAGGCTCTGCAGCATCAACCCCTTGCCTCCTCGTCCTCTAAGCTGCTCTTTGTCTGCAAGGTTTGGCCCAGCTCGAGCCGGATGGGGCATGCGAGCGGGTCTCGGGTTCGCGAGTCCTCTCTCGGTCTTGCCTTGCGGGCTTTGCCGCATCCGGCACCATGCCTGAGGAGCTTGAGCGATTTGCCTTTTCGTTTGCGGCCATCTCGTCGGGGGAGTCTGGGCCACATTGGCCGGTTGCGCGCTGGTGCGTCTCTCTTTGCGCTTGTTGTTGGGTTCCCCCCCTTCTACCCTGTTGCGTACCCGCCGAGACAAAGCTCCAGGTGGGACAGCTGAGACGACCCACACACAAATCTCAGCTGACACCTTGCCGCAACCGGGCCTGCCACTGCCTCTCAGATGGCGGACGCACTCGACGCACTCGCTCGACATGCGATCCCCGTAGGACCCGTGGGTCCCTGTGGGTCCCGCAGAGCACACCGTCCTATATAAACATCCCCCCGGGGTGACCATCGTGCTCTCTTCCTCCGTAACTGTCCTCCCCCAGACACAAGGCGAACACAAAGGTCGTAGACAACTTCGACAACCCTTACTCGCCAGCAACACTCAAGTAAGACTTGTAACCAGTGAGTCACTCCCCCCCAGCCTGATTCCCGCTCTTCAACTCCCATCGTTTCAAAGCCATCCGCCAGGTGGCGGAACATTGGCGTCGTCCCCCGATCTGCACTGCTCTGTGATGCTCTTTCCGGCGCTCCACCGGAGACTGTAGAGCAAATCCATGTGTACTGTACCAAAATGGCCGCCATTCCAGCGATCCCACATTCCCGCTCTTCGTTCATCTGAGCGATCGTGTGAACGTAAATTCCGCGACTCCGTCCCGATCTCCTTCCATCACAAGTCCTCCTACTGACATTGCAGTGGGCGTAGACGCCGACAATGTTGCCAACCGGAACGTCGTGAACGCGGCCGGCGGTGTGCATCCCGACCGCGTCGAGGCACCCGTCACCGTCAAGGCCTACCTCGCGTGTGCCTTCGCTGCCTTTGGTGGTATCTTCTTCGGTTTCGACTCTGGTGAGTTGCATGTCTTTCTGTGGTAGTTCCCAACGTGCGCAAGCTCACATATACCAGGTTACATTAACGGTGTCCTTGCCATGACCTATGTCAAGGAGCACTTTTGGCCCCAGAAGAACAACCCCGACCCGGCTCTGAGGAACCCGGGTGGAGAGAAGGCTATTCCCGAGAGCACGAGTTCGCTCATCGTCTCCATTCTTTCTGCCGGTACTTTCTTTGGTGCTCTTATCGCTGGTGACCTTGCCGACTACTTTGGTCGTCGTACCACCATCATCGCGGGCTGTGGTGTCTTCTCCATTGGTATCATCCTGCAGACCGCCGCGACTGGCTTCAAGCTCCTCGTCGCTGGCCGTGCCATTGCTGGTATCGGTGTCGGATTCGTCTCTGCTATCATTATTCTGTGAGTACTTATAATCCGCTGAGCTAGCGCGGCGGCTGACATCCTCTAGGTACATGTCCGAGATTGCTCCCCGCAAGGTCCGTGGTGCGCTCGTCTCCGGCTACCAGTTCTGCATTACCATTGGTCTTCTCCTCGCTTCTTGCGTGACCTACGCCACTGAGAAGCGCACCGACGCCAACTCGTACCGCATCCCCATTGCCCTTCAGTTCGCCTGGGCTGGTATCCTTGCTATCGGTCTCTTCTTCCTCCCGGAGTCCCCTCGTTACTTCGTCAACCGTGGCCGCCCCGACCGTGCTGCCAAGGCTCTCGCTCGTATCCGTGGCCAGCCCGAGGAATCGCACTACATTACCGATGAGCTCGCCGAGATCGTTGCCAACTACGAGTACGAGAGGTCGCTCACCCCCGACACCGGTTACTTCTCCTCGTGGGCTGCTTGCTTCAAGGGTGGTCTCCGTCGCCCCAACTCGAACCTCCGTCTCACCATCCTCGGCACTTCGATGCAGATGATGCAGCAGTGGACTGGTGTCAACTTCATTTTCTACTTCGGCACTGAGTTCTTGTGAGTACAACGAACAGCTCGAGAGGTCCGTCGCGCTAACGTGCCCAGCAAGCAAATTGGCACCATCAAGAACCCCTTCCTGATGTCGCTCATTACCACCCTCGTCAACGTGTGCTCGACTCCTGTGTCGTTCTACACCATTGAGAAGTTTGGTCGTCGTCCCCTGCTCATCATTGGCGCCCTTGGTATGCTCATCTGCGAGTTCATCGTCGCTCTCATTGGTACCATCAAGGACAACGACGCCACCATCGCCAAGGTCCAGATTGCTTTCATCTGTATCTACATCTTCTGGTTCGCTTCGACCTGGGGTCCCGGTGCATGGGTCGTCATCGGCGAGATCTTCCCCATTCCCATCCGTGCCCGTGGTGTTGCTCTTTCAACCGCCTCGAACTGGCTCTGGAACTGCGTGAGTATTGCGGACACGTTAGCTCCGATTGTTGCTGACCACATTAGATCATCGCTGTCATCACCCCCTACCTCGTCGGTGCGAACAAGGCCAACCTCCGTTCCAAGGTCTTCTGGATCTGGTTCGCCACTTGCTGCTGCTGCGCCGTCTACGCCTACCTGTTCGTTTGGGAGACCAAGGGTCTCACTCTTGAGCAGGTCGACCGCATGATGGAGGAGTGCGGTTCCCCTCGTCGCTCGGCCGGCTGGCAGCCCACTTCCAGCTTCACCGAGCGCCGTGCCTCCAAGGCTGTCGGTGGCGACAAGTTCAACGACACCGTGCAGCACGAGAAGCTCAACGCTGCCGAGAACGTCTAAGTGTGAACTTTGGTTTAGTTTACTCTATCTCTCTCTCCCCGGGACGGTGAACGTTGCAGGCCCCTAATCCCTTCCCGTATGTGGCCCTAGGTATCGATGTAGTATCAGACGACAATGAATGTCAAATTGCTTGTCCTATTGCGTGTGTCGTGTGTTTTTGTCAAGCCATCCAGAGGGGCAGCGGGTTGACCGAACAAGCGCTTACGAGGGTGTGCGCCGTCACCACTTCAGTCACCAAGACACGGTTTGTGGAATGGTGCGTTGACCGATAATGGCCAATCTCACCGCAGCAACGTCCGAGGACTGCTCTTCTCTTGACCCGGTGAGCTGGCATATCGCTAGTATAGTGTCAGCAGACGTTTGTGGCATTGCACTTTGTATGTAAGATGCAGACGCAGGCCTTCATCAAATGTTTTGCTAGTTACCACCGTGTTGGCTTGTCAGCATTGTGCTTGAGCATGCGATCACAGCCGCAACCTTCTTTTGGATGGCTGGCTCTTAGGATGGAAAATGCCCCCCCCCCCCCAAGACTGGCTCATTAGTTCGCCACAATCATGAAAATGCCGAGCCCGCCACCAGCTAAGAGCGCTTCCAACGTCAACAACAACAACAAATCGACAGACTACCACAAACACCTCACTCACCACCACTCATCCGCTCCATCCGCACGGCAGTATGCGAATAAATGAGAACACGATAATCTGCGGCGACCGGGCCATCCTCGTGCCGTACAGGTTGGTCTGCTCAATTCCCCACTGATGCGCCTTCTGACAATCTCACGTAGACGCGAACATGTCCCCGTGCGCAATCCCGCGAGAGAAATGCAGCTCACGTTAGACATACCACGAGTGGATGAAGTCACCGGAACTTCTCGAGCTCACGGCGTCCGAGCCGCTGAGCTTTGACGCCGAGGTCGAGATGCAGCGTGCGTCTCGGAGAAGAACCCGGACTGACAGCAGAGAAATGGCATCTTGACGAGGACAGTGCGTCTCGGAGCTCCATCAGGCGCTGATAGCAGAACTGACATTCATCGTCCTTGCGCGCCCGGACGACCTGCCCGTGACGACCCATCGCCTCCTCTCCCCCGCGCAGATCGCACAGTGCCGCATGGTCGGCGACGTCAACCTCTTCTTGCCGAATGGAACGGCCGACGACGCCGAGTGCGAGATCATGATAGCTGGTGGGGAATATCCGCTTGTCATCTAACGGTGCAGAGAAGGAGTATCGCCGGAAGGGAATCGCCGTCGAGGCGTTAACCCTCTTGTAAGGATTAGTGCTCCACGCCACGGCACTGACAGAAGCCTCACGTACGCAGTACACACGCTAGGCGTTGCGCCGCACAACCTCATAGCGCGTATCGGCACGGCGAACACGGCGTCCATCGCGCTCTTTGAGCGCCTGGGATTCGGTAAAGTCCGCGTTGTCGAGGTGTTCAGCGAGGCGGAGATGCGCTGGGGATGGAAGGGCGAAGGCGAGTCTGTGTCCGCAGATGGGGCGTGGCCTGCCTCGCTGCTTGAGGGGCGCACCGGGCCGTATGAGGCATGAGGCGTGTAAAGGATGCATTTTTTTTGATTACCGCCATTGATCTATGGAGTGAGGTTCAAAGATGCTCACCAATGTGTCCAACATCTGATCCCTACGCGTCGACGTCATTACTGCCCACATCTTTTCCTGGCCATCTGGCAGACCTCGATGGACTATCAGTAGTGCTTCCGACTCGGTATTCCCATTATGGTCAAGGAGTCACACTACCTCATTCCATCTTTCCATCGCAACGGCCAGCTCCGACAACTAAAAGGACCTAATCTAGTGGCCGACGCTCACACCACTGGGACCGTTGGTAGCCGATGCCTCTCGCAATCACATGTCGCGCACTCGGCGTACAATATGCCGAGGACCGACGGCAAGTCACGGCATTCGCAGGCATCCACTGCTCCTCCTCAAGTCTGTCTGGCTTTCGTCTCGGACTCTCCGACTGAGGCCTCTCGGCGTCCTTCTAGACTCTAAGAGGTACATGCTGCACGTGTCGCGATGTGGGGTTGCAGTGGCGGCGTGGGAAGTGGGGTACTCGGTGTACATTTCACCGACACGCAAAGTAACATGCCGTTGATGACCCCAGTCGCAGAGGCACGACGACTCCGGCTTGTGATATAAACTCCAGCCCCGCGGGGCCCGTTGCCCTCCCTTCCACCTTTATTTGGATATCTGACAGTCATGGGCGGGTTCCACCGTGTCGAAGACCGCCCGACGCCGGCGTGTGTGTACAATGCCCGGGTCTACTTCCTCGCTGTTGTGTGTGGTGAGTAATCGATATACTGCTGATTCGGCGCTGACGACTCAGGTATGGGCGCAATTACATTTGGATATGTAAGTGCCTCCGACCTCCTCACCCACTGGTTGCTCACGCAGCTTAGGACGGTGCATTCATCGGCACGACCATCGCGCGCGACTCGTTCAAGATTGCGATGGGCATCAACCACCTCACAAAGGCACAGCAGACGGCCAACACGACAAACCTCACGTCCACGTTTACCGGATCCGCGTTCTTTGGTGCTGTCTTTGCGTGGCCTAGTGAGCTTTAAACCAGGAGCAACAGGGCAACGACTGACTCCCAGTCATGGAGTTTTTCGGGCGAAAGCGTCCCATGCAGATTTCCGCTTTCCTTTTCAATGTCGGCGCCATTCTCATGACCGTCACCAAGCACAGTCTTGATCTAATCTACGCCGGGCGCGCAATTACTGGCTTCGCAGTTGGTATCCTCACCGCCGTCATCCCGACCTTTATCTCCGAGTTCTCCCCCGCCCGCCATCCGCGGGCAGCTTACGGGTTTCTTTGAGATCGCGTACCAGACCGGCAGTCTCATCGGCTTCTGGATAAACTACGGCATCTCGTCGCACATGGACGTCTCGAAGGACTCGTCGTGGCGCACCGCCATGGCCGTCCAGCTCATCCCGGGTGGTCTACTCGCGTTTGGCTCGATCATCCTCAAGGAGTCGCCCGGCTGGCTCCTCCGCAAGGGCCGCGACGAGGAGGCGTACCGAGTCCTCAGCTACATCCGCAAACTCCCCGAGGACCACACGTACATCCAGGAGGAAGTCGCCCTCGCGCGCATGGTGATCGACCAGGAACGCGAGCTTACCGGCGGCAGAACTGGCGTGTGGGCGTACTTTGTTGGCGCGGTGCGACAGCTCCAGAAGCCGGACATCCGACACCGTATTGTCGTTCTCTTCACAATGTTCATTCTCATGAATATGTCGGGTATGTCAGATGGTCAAAAGTGCCAGTGGCTGGTAGCTGACATGCAGGTGCTGTCGTGATCAACTACTACAGTCCGACACTCTTCAAGGCTGTGGGCATTGACGCTGCCAACATCTTCCTCTACACCGGCTACTACGGCCTCGTCAAGGCGTTTGGAGCCATCACCTTTTGTTTCTGGATTGTCGACCGTGCTGGGCGTCGCCTTCCGTGGCTGCTGTCGTCGATGAGCTGCGCCATCTGTCTGTTCTACATTGGCGCCTACATTGCGATCGCAAAGCCCGAGGAAGCTGGCGTCCATTCGCCGTCCTCGCACAGGGCGGGCCAGGGCGCCGTGGCGGCCATCATGCTCTACTCGTGGTTCTGGAGCTGGGGCGGCAACTCGCTCGCGTGGATCGTCTCGGCCGAAATGTTCCCCATCTCTCTCCGCTCAATCACGGGCGCATTTGGTGCCTCGACACAGTGGCTCTCGTCCTTTGCCGCCACCATGTCCGCGCCGCACATGCAGGTCGCGATCGGCTACGGCATGTTCCTCTTCTACGGCGCGTGCTGCGTCCTCACATTTATCCAGGTGTGGTTCTGGATTCCAGACACCAAAGGTATCCCGATCGAGTGCATGGGCCCGCTGTTCGGCGGCCGCAGCAAGCACATGCAGTTCCGCCAAAAGAAGATATTCCCACCTGATGGGATTCCCCCAATGCCGGAGGAGGTGACGCGCGTGCACGACGCGCACAAGCAGGACGAGCTGGCGGACGAGGATAAGGCCGAGGTCCACCACGACGAGGGGAGGATGGTGTGAGAGGAACGATTACAGTGTTGTCGACAGCTTGTTTGTTCATTGTGGCAGAGACGAAGATTGTATCCCCAGGTGATGTGATAAGATAACAGGAATGATTCCCCATCAACGTGCTCCCAGATGCCCAATAATCCCAAGACAATAAACAGTTTTCTAAGCGAGGTGAGGCGCAGGAATGGCCTAGAATACCAGAAATTATACAACTGGGAGGCGTCCGATGCATAAACGGGTTAGCTGTTGGGGTAAGCTGTTTTCGCCATTGTTGTTCAATACGGCCGTCCCTTGGCCGCGGCCATCACGACAGCGGACAGTGGAAGATCGGCGCGCGCCGCTCCGTGCCGGGCAGGGAGTGCATGCCAAGACATCCCAAGTTGTTTAGTCGTCAGCCCGCGGCCAAGCTTGCGGCCAGAAGCGTGATGCTTAATCCCCGGATCGTCGGAACGATCATCCCTGGGTTAGAAACAACGATCGTCCGTCCAAGTGATCATCCCTGGTCCGTGCATGTACATTGTCCGTGCATAGCAGATCGTTTCCGATCGCGTCCGATGCTCGTCTGAGCGGCTCGCTCGGCTCTTGTCGGGTTCTGGTTTGGTTTGGTTTGTGCCCTTTCTGGAACTGACGCCTCTGCTATTGTCGTAATCAATGCTGCATGCCGAGCTGTTGACTTTGCCATTGTTCGAGGCGCTTCCAGCCGACCGTGACAATATAGCTTCCCAGCTTCCTAGGGTATCGCGGCATGCGTCTGGGTTACGCCACTGCGTGTTACGCCACAGTCTGTGGACAGTTGATCACGAGTCTGCGCCCAGAGCCAAGCCTCTCGAACACGGGATTATGGAACTATGGGAAGGGATGGTTATGCATTATTTGATCGCATGATGGGGGGGCGTGCGGGGTAGAGCGCTGTCGAGGGCAGAGAAGCAGAGGGCCAGAAGGGGAGGAGGGGCACCACAGGGCCTTCGGAGGAGTCTCGGCAAGGCACGGATAGTGATCTGCTGACCTGATCAAATGTCTTGGCTCTCGTGACGATGACTGCCTCTCTGCCCGTGGCGGCGGTGTGAGTGGCAAGTGACGCTCATCTCTCATACCTTTGTTCGAGTCGCTCCGAGAAGGACGAAGAGTCTACCTACACACAACAAGCTCTAGCCGCTCGCGAGCGGGGGCGTGGGAGCGAAGCAGTGGCAAACACACCCCAGTACACTGTGCCCTCAGCTACAGATTCATACTTAATGGCGGCCGACATCAGCATCGAGTATCATCTCATCCACTGTCTGTCTGATCGTCTGACCACCAACAAGAACCACAACCGTCTCACTATCGTCTCACATCACAATGTCTACCTCAGTTGGTAAGTACCTCACCATTGGTTCTCCATCTGACAACAGACTCGTCTCCAGAGGTGAAGGCCCAGATGCTCTCCACCTCTCCCACTGGGTCCTCCGGTGGTGGCTTCCGCGACTTTGTCCGCCGCATCTCGCACTCGGGCGGCACCCGTCCCAACGTTGCTGAGAACAACGCCGCTCTCGAGGAGCTCGTCGCTATGGGATTCCCCCGCAGCGTCGCCTCCCGCCAGCTCCACCTCTCCGGCAACGACCCCAAGCGTGCTGCCGAGTACCTAGTCCATGCCGCGCACCCCAAGGAATCCGGCGGCGACCCGTTCTCGCACCCCGACTGCCCCGTGTGTGTCCGTGAACTCAACAACGTCCGCATCGCAGAAGGCCGCCGCCCGTCCATTGCAGGCGTGCTCAACCGTGTCCGCTCGCGTCAGGACACGGACGAGGTTGCCGAGCCCGCCGACAGGCGCCGCGGATCCGTCGGTGTCATGCTCCGCCGCCCCTCCATCGCTGCTGCTATCCAGCGCATGAAGTCTCGCGACTACTCGTAATGATCATCTGTGGCCGGAATAATAGGATAAGGATACGGCATCGGTCATGGCCCTCATAGCACGGTAATCAATCCATCACCCGCGTCCCATCAATGCAAGTTGTAGTCTGTAGTAATCAATGTCACGAATGTTTGGAACGAACGGCCAGACAAGAATAGCAGCAGCCTTGTGAACCCGTCGTGAAGCATCCTTGCCCACTATCCGACTCGTGAGCTCATTGCGTTTGATATGTGGGAACCAACTCGCCCGATGTAGTGAACCGGTTCCTTGACTGAGTTAATCGCAACAGCGACACGACGGGCAGCGCCGGTCACTGCTAGCAGGTCGAAGGTCAATTAGCTCCAGCACGTGCACCGAGATAGTGGGTTGCCATCGAGCAGTGCATGAGCGAATACGTCAGCGCCGAGTTCCAGTCGGATCCACCAGCCTCGGCTATCACCACCATTCACACTTCCTCGTGATCACTTGAATGTTATGCAGAGATCTAGACAAGCCACTAAGTCTCGTCCCACTTGGCGACTACTTCTGGGTCTTCCAGTCAAACGCCTGCTCCCAGGCGTACGCTGCACGGTAGATGGTAGGCTCGTCATACCACTTGCCGACGATCTGCATTCCGACAGGCAGCATCGCGGCCTTCTCGTCCCTGGAAGAGAGGAAACCGACAGGAAGCGACATGGCCGGCAGTCCAGTCTGTGGCGGTTCAGCGCCGAGCACGATTCGCGACATCTAACTCACAAGATTAAAGGGCGCCGTGTTTGACGTCATCCCGACACCCTTGGACATCTTCTGCACCAGTGTCGCGTCGGCGGGTGGAAGGCTTTGCGGGAGGAAGGGAATAGTCGGCATGATGAGGAGGTCATATTTGTCCAAGGCCGCATAGTACGCGTCTCTGAGCTTGCGGACGAGGTTGGTCGCCTTGCCAAACAGCGTGGGCGGCATGTGGTCCCATCCCCACATGCCGTTAATGAGCGTGTTGGCGTTCGCGACAAACAGGTCTGGGAGACGCTCCTGCGTGAACGGGTGCATCTTGGAAGTCAAGTCGTTGAGGAACAGTTGCCGGCGACCACAGCCACGACCGCTCATCGATGCTGCTGCCGAAAAGCGCCCGATCACGGCCCATAGATCGGGGGCGGTACGGTGGAACGGAACGGACACCTGCTCCACCACCGCGCCGAGCTCTGCATACCGCTGTGCCGCAGCTGTGACCAGCGCACTGACCCGGTCATCGTGCAGCGGGCAGTCGAAGCCTTCAGTCAGGAGTCCAATCCGGATGCCCTTGATATCCTTCTCCTTCGCGAGGGCCGGATAATCAGGAATGGCGTCGCGCAGCGGACATCCGGCCATCTGCCTGTCGTCGATGCCGTCCGCGCCGGCAATGGCCTGGAGGAGAAGGGCGTTATCCAGCACGTTTCGGGTCATCGGCCCGACATGGTCAATTGTCGGCTCAAGGCTGACGATGCCAGTGTACGGGACCAGGCCGAACGTGGGCTTGAGACCCACCAGTCCGTTCTTGCTGGACGGGAGGCGGATCGAGCCGGCCTGGTCGCCGCCGATGCCAAGGTCCACGTCTCCGCGGCCGACGAGCACGCCGGTTCCCGAGCTCGAGCCACCCGCCGAATACCCTTCCGCAAAGACGTTGTGCATCACCCCCGTGCTCGAGCTGTCGGACATGCCCCACAGTGACATATTCTCGCACACTGCCTTGCCGAGGATCGTGCCGCCTGCCTCGAGGATGCGCGTCACGACCGTCGCGTCCGTGTCCGGTGTCCAGTCTTTGATAAAGTCCGTGCCCAGAAGACATGGAACGCCTTTGACTACCACATTGTCCTCTCTGTCAGTACAGGTACGGAGAGGATGCCGTGTAATAGGAACGGTGTCCTTATCTTTCAGTTCTCACTTACTTTTAGACACACCGTCTTGCCTGTCAAAATCCCTCCGCGCTTCTCCTTATCCTCGATCTTGACCTTCCACGCCCACGCATTCGCAGGGTTCGCGTCCCCCTCGGGCCGGTGCACATCCTCTCGCGGGAACCGCTTCTCGTCCACGCGGGGCACATAGTCCTCCATACCATCAACGCGGTGCCACACCTCCCAGATCCCCTTGAGGAACGAGGTATAGTGCTCGACCTCGTCGGACGGCAGTGAGAGGTCTAGCTTGGCGAGCGTGTCAACCACCGACGCCTCGGTCACCGGGTTGTCGGGGGAGAGCTCCTTAGGCGCAAGTGTAGCAGACATGGTTGTGGTGGTTGTTGTGGAACGACAACGCGCATTGCTGCGTTATCATGTCGGCATCTAGGTCTAGGTGGGCAACAGCGTTGTCGGCCCGAAGCAAGCCGCATGCACGTTCGGCGTCATCCGATGCTTCTCGCTTCATGAGATCATGAGAAGCATATTGACAACGACGATGACAGCCGCAAATCCCTGGCCTCTCTCGGCAAGCGTCCAGCGGCCGACTAGCCAGAATTCGATTCTAAGTCCTCTCAATAGCTCAGTTGGTAGAGCGCCGGACTGTAATGGTTAACTAGCAAATCCGTCGGTCCCCTGTTCGAATCAGGGTTGGGAGAACGTAAGCGCGTCAGCGCAGCGTCCTTTTTTTTTTATAGCACAACCAGATGCCGCGATATGCTTGCGCGCTTTATTAATTTATTATTTGCCAAACGTATGGCCGTTCATTTAACAAGATGAAGATCGTACTGATGTGTATCCGCGTACAAGCGCTGGCCAAAATCGCGGGATCGCCACAAGGCATGATTCGGGATTGGCACTCACTTTCAACTTGGGGGGCTTTTCCTATTTTTGAGGCGACCGTGGGAGAGCTTGGCATTGTCCCTCATCTCCATCCCGACTTTTCCCTCGACCACCTCAACTCGGCCCAACTCACCTCCACACCATCGACACTCGCCGCCCACGATGCTCTCCTCGCTCGGTCTCGGCCTCGGATTCCTGCGCGCCTCGGCACCGACGGCTTCGCGCGCGTTCTCGACGTCTGCGGTCGCGCAGAAGCTCAAGAGCCATTCGGGCGCCAAGAAGCGCTTCCGTGTCACTGCTGGCGGTCTTGTGAGTGCTCGCGTCGTGTTCGAAGTAGCTCGCGAGAGGCGTAAAGCGGGGGAGGTAGGCGTTTGATATGGGCGCAATGGTATTGCTAGTTCATACCTCCTTCAGCAGGTTGTCCGCCATGGCCCCATCTTAGAATGCCTACGTCCTACCTGCCTCTCCGATCTCCCTGCGCAACCACCTTCTCGCTTCTTTAGATACTAACGCGACAGTTCAAGCGCGCCCAGGCAGGAAAGCAGCACCTGAACACCGGCTTCTCCGCATCGCGCATCAACCGCCTCGCGCAAACCGTGTACGCCAACAAGGCCCAGGTACGTGACGGTGCAAAGGCGGTGTACTGACGGACTCCAGTCCAAGACGCTCCGCAGGTTGTTGCCCGGTCGCGCATGATAGATATAGTGTATTGCGATACGAGTAGCCTCTCTTCTTAGCTGGCCGGGGGCTTGCGATACTGACACCAAGAGACTGACGATATTAACCACATTACTTTTGGGAATCAGGCTCGTGTTGATACTTTACTTTACCTGGCGCACTTCAGGGGTCCGTTCATTATTTGTGGGCAGCCAGGCTAGAGTCACGCGCAGCTATGCTGATACCCCTAAGAATAGGCTCCGAGTCGATGATCCAGCCCATTTCGAGAATCAGCCAACCTCGAGCCTTTCCCATGCCCTCTACGTCTCGTAAAACGCGCTTCCCATCGATAGGTAGACTCCACCCGTGAGGAACAAACGATTGTCGCCTTCCCGAATTGAGGGCGAACTACGGAGGGAAGAATGTGTGCTCGTGTTCAGGATAGAGGCATCGTGCCCGACATGTCGGCTGTCGGTCAGACTCCATACGCGCCCAACGTCTGGTACGCCGGTGTCGTACTCCAATCGACAAAACCTTATATTGGGCATAAATGCTTGCATACGGTATCGACGCTACGAGGAATAAAGCTGCTACGATGTCACGAGGTAGAGGGACGGAAAACGCGCCCGATGGACATGTCTAACATGCTGAAGATGCTGTTGGCGGCGTCATCTCGCCACACAATAGGGAAGAAAATGCGACACGACTCGACATTTCGTCCCATAAGGAGCCCCCAGTCTGAGGGGAGACTGTGGGATCGGACTGGACTTGTATATCGAGCGGTGAGAGAGATTTCACAGGTCCTCAAGCGTTTGGCAGTGGTTAGTTCCCCCGAGTCGGGACAATGTTGAATTGGCTGCATTCACCTGCTGTTTCCAAACCAAGATGGGTGTGATGTATCTTGACAGCTGGGACCAACCAGACCACAGCACAGTGGCTCTCGCTGTCAGTGTGCGGCAAGAGTGAAGACAACTTGGAGTGTTCACACGGCGTCTGACGAGACTGCGACGGAAAGTAGATTTTTTTTATTTTCTGCATTGCTTACGCGCTACAAAAGTTTTCCTTCTAGTCTACGCAGCGCGAGCTGGAGACCGATGGGCTACAACCTAGCCAATTTCGAACTAAGCAGAAACTGGGGCTATCATGCTTGATGGTAATGATGATTGACGAGATGTATGTATATATTGATTGCTGACAGAGTTCCTAAGATTAATTTTGTTTGATTGCGAGAAATCCAAAGAGCCGAAACTAGTGTAGATGTATATGGTCTAGCCATGAGCATGCGAGGCCGCAATGAAGCGATCGCAAGATCCACGCCAGACGACAGTTTTGGTGATGAGTTACAAGGCGGAGCAGTGTGGGTGGCTGCTGCGCCGCATGCAAGACGCTTAGACCGGGATGGTGTTCTCGATCTTGAGAGTCTTGTCAGAGACGGGGTGGGCGGCCTTGCGCTCGTGCCTGCGCGCCCAGATACGCTTCATCCACTTGTAGAATTCCGTGCAGGCGAGGTAGACGAAGATCATGCCGAAGACGATTCCCCACTCCCACTTGAGGCCGCCGATGAAGAAGACGCGGTCGTTGATGACGGGGATGTAGACGATGGGGAAGGTCGAGAGGATGAGGACGACCACACACCAGAGAAGAACCTTGTTGTCACGGAGGTTGATCTGGGCAAGACCACGGTACATGTGCTTGCACTCGAGCGCGTGAATCATGAGGATGATGACGAGAGTGGCGTAGCATGCGGAACGAGCCTGGAAGACGGGGTAGCAGAGCGTCTTGCCGAGGTCTTCGCCGTGGTGCTTGTTGCAGAACTCGCCAAGAATGTTGCGGTCGTTGGGGATACGGGGCTCGAAGTAACCGTAAAGAACGATAACAAAGTTGATCAGAGCGAGGGCACCCATGAGGAAACCGTAGAAGACAAGGTCGATGTAGAACTCCAGAGTGAAGATGTAGCGGAAGTCGGTAGGGGGAAGCTCCATGGCGTCGGGCGCAGTGGGCTCAAGACCAAGAGCAAGAGCCGGAGGACCAGCAGCGAGGGTGTTGATCCAGAGGGCAGCGACAGGCGACAGGGGGAACACGGACTGGCCAAGACGGTCCTTGAAAGCGAGACCAATGAGCAGAACAATGATTTCAGCCAGGTTACCAGAGAGAAGGTAGAGGAGGAACTTGGCAAGGTTCTTGAAGACGGAACGGCCCTTGCGGATAGCACGAATGGCCGAGGCGAAGTTGTCGTCCGTAAGAACGATACGGGCGGCCTGCTTGGCAACATCGGATCCGGTACCCATGGCGACACCGACATCGGCGCGCTTGAGGGCAGGCGAGTCGTTGACACCGTCACCAGTCATGACAGTAGCCTGCTTACGACGGTGGATGGCGTCAACCATGCGGACCTTGGTTTCGGGAGCGCAACGAGCGACGACAAGAGGAAGGTCCTCGAGAGCATCAACCTGCTCGTTTGTCAGGGCGTCGAACTGCTGACCGGTCATGACAGAGTCCTTGGCGTAAGAGCGCTCAAGGATACCGATCTGGAGGGCAATGGCAGTAGCAGTAGCGGGGTGGTCACCGGTAAGCATGCGGGGAGTGATACCAGCACGCCAACAGTCGGCGACGGCACCAGCAGACTCCTTACGGGGCGGGTCGAAGATACCAGCGAGACCAAGGAAGCTAAAGTCCTTCTCAAACTCGTCACGGGGGAGCTTCTTGAGAGCCTCGCTGTTCTCGAAGCGCTCGTACTTTCCACAGAGGGCCAGAACACGGAGACCGTAAGAGGCGAGGGCGTCGACCTTGGCCATGATCTCCTGGGTGCGCTCGGGAGTGAGGGGCAGGTTTTGGACCTTGGAGCAGCGGTCAAGGACACGCTCGACGGCACCCTTCATGAAGCAGATAATCTGAGGCTTGGCGGCCTCACCAGACTCGCCCGAAGGGAAGAAGGTGTATGCAATAGACATGCGCTTGACGGTGGAGTCGAAGGGGTGCTCGACAAGCTGTTCGTAGTGACCGTTGGCAGGCTCACGGTGGATGATCGACGAGCGGCGAGAAGTGACAGGCTGAAGGGGCTGACCGCCGGCGCCGCCGGCAACCTCCTTAGGCTTGTGGTGCTTGTGGGTGAGGTGAGGCTTGCCAAAACCAAACTTGTGGGCAGCGACCTGGAGAGCGACCTCGGTGGGGTCACCGTTGGCCTCCCAGCCCTCGTCTCCAGTGGGGCGAGTAAGAGTAGCCTGGTTGCAGAGCGAAGTGCAAAGGACGAGCTCCTTGAGACCACCCTCCATGCGGGTGATGTCGACGTAGTTGTCGTCGTCGGAGCCGGTGGGACGCTGGTTGTTGAGGTCGAGAGTGCCGCTGGGGATAAGAGGGTTGGGGTCAACGTAAACGTCACCACGAGGGTAGAAGGGGTCGGAGCCGGTCTCGAGCGAGTAGGTCTGTCCGTTCTGGGTGTCGGTCGGAGCGTGCTCGTTGTCACGAGGGTCGAGGGAGGGGATCCAGACCTTCTTGACAACCATACGACCAACGGTAAGGGTACCAGTCTTGTCAGAGCAGACGTTGTCGACAGCAGCAAGAGCCTCAATGGCGTCCATACGGCGGACGAGCGCGTTGCGCTTAGCAAGGTCGGTGGACGCACGGGCGAGGGTCAGGGAGACGACGGCGATGAGCGAGGCGGGAAGAATGGACACGGCGGCGGCGACGGCATAGGTGGCAATAGACATGGGCACATTGTTGAAGCCGGTGGAGGCAACGACAATGATGGCAATGACAATGGCGGCGCCAAGAAGAGTGTAGGCAAGAGAGTTGAGCTTGATCTGGAGGGGAGTCGTGTCGGCAAGACCGAGAGCGCACTTGCACTTGTACCAGAAAGCCTGGAATCCAGTCTCGGTGCGCTCAGCCTTGTTCTGAAGGGCGTCGGCGATTTTTCCAATCTCAGTGTCCATGGCGGTCTGGGTAACGACGGCAAAGCCGCGACCCTTGGTCACCTGAGCGCCTGAGAAGACCATGGAGAGACGGTCACCGACAGGGCAGTTCTCCTCCTCGATGGCCTCGACCTGCTTCAAAACAGGAAGGGACTCGCCGGTAAGGAAAGCCTCGTCGATCTCAAGGTTGGACATACCCTCGAGGATACGTCCATCGGCAGGAACAATGTCACCGTTCTTCAGAAGGATAATGTCACCAGGCACGACCTCGTCAACGGGGATCGTCTTAGTGACGGTCTGGGTTGCATTGTGACGGACGACGGTGGCCTGGGGAGCGCCGACACTCTCAAGAGAGGCGACAGTCTTCTCAGCCTCCCACTCGGTGTAGGTGCCGACGACGACGTTGAGGATAACGAGGGCAGCAATGACACCACCAGAGATCCAGTCGAGGGTACCAAACGAAACGGCCATGGCGGCGACTGCCGAGTCAGCATTGCATCTTTGTTTGAGGTGTTTTTGTGTGTGGTACGGTCCAAGAGAGTGCCAAGAATGCACAGACGCCATGGTCTTCCGAGCGCGATGGCGCTCGGATCGTTCTGGGCGAGGCGTGGCCTCCTGGCACGGGCATTCCGTAGAGATGATTATCCCGGAGTGTATCACCACCCCACCAATTTTTTTATTTTTGGTGCGTGGCAGTGGGTTCAGGTAGTGATGCAACTCCAGGAACGAACCCGCTCCACACCGTTTGGTACTCACTGAGAACGAGGGTCATTGCATTTGCAACCTGGCGCATACAAATCTTGAACAGGCTGGGTTTGGGGGGCGGCTTGAGGCGGTTAGGGCCATATTGCTCAAGACGGCGAGCGGCTTCTTCGTCGCTCAGACCCCGGGTGGAGTCGGCAACGTTGAGGGCTTCGAGAACCTTGGCAGGCGAGGCAGTGTGGGCGGCAAAGTTGAGAGCGCCATATTGCTTGCCGCCGCCGCCGCCGCCGGAGGCGTGCTCCTTGCTTAGAGTTGATTCGGTGCCATTGCGGGCGAGATTATCGTAGTCCTGCTTGTTGCCCTTCTCGGAGGGAGAAGTCATCGTATGTGGCGGGGAGTTGGTGTGGTTGTTACGGGGGTTGTTTCGGTACTAGATAGGGGACGCTAATGAGTCAAGATACCATTTACGGTGTGCTGTGTCTGGAATGAGGGCCAGACAACAAGAAACAAGTTGTCGGAAATGGAGATGAAGGTCGAACACGGATGGGGAACTGAGTTCCCCCGCACCAGAGTTCTTATATATGAAGCATCTCACACGAAAGGTTGCTCCGACGAACGCCGTTGCCTGTCATGGCGCCCGCTCACCGCCAGGTCCAGCGATGGAGGAGGAGCTTATCCAGAAATTCTGCCGGCCCTGCCCGCCGCCGTTCGCGCCAGTCTCGGCGGACAGTGGCAGCCCCTTGGGCGCCTGACGTGCGTCAGGTGCCTTGTCTGTTGCTCATCCACATGTCCCGCCTACCAGTGCTGGACCAGGCGGAAATGCCAAGAATGACGCCAAGATGACACAACGCCAACGATTCAACATCGCAACGTACCAGAGCCCCAGCGCTTGTACCTGGCACCAACGTGGGTGGGTCCTCTGCCTTGCAACGGCTGCCGATAACAAATGTGGTATCATCAGGCCGTACTGGGTATCGTGGGGCTTGGCGTGTCTTGGCATCGTACAGGGAGGTCAGTGCCCCTAATCTCGGAGCCTGTCCCTGAGTGCAGAGCTATCGGGCGACGTCCGAGGCGCGCCGCCTGAGGCTCCGAGGCCGAGGCCGGCTACTGCTGGTGTGGCGGGCAGGCAAAAAAAAAAAAAAAACAGCAAACGTGGATTTGCGGGTTTAGCTGGCGGTTGGCCTGTCAGTAGGGCGTAAACAGACAAGGAAGGAGACCCAAGGTTTTTCGACAACAAAAGATGAATGACGTCAATTCGATGTCCTGGACTGTTGCTCCACGAAGGGAAAAAGTGTCTGCAACGTGATCATGGTCTCTACATTCTGATTTGTGGCACCTCCGTTGTATGTGTGTCGGCGACGATGTGCGATACGCATATGTTAGATGGTGTCGGAGATGTTCTAGGAATGAAACGGCTTCACGTCGGAAAATACCTGGCAGTAGCAGTCGTGGAACTTGAAAGTGGAACGGGAAAATCCACATTCTGCCAAAGCTGCCAAGTCCCAGGAAAAAATGCCAAGAAGTTTTAACGACTCGGCAGGCACGCCACCGGCGCCAGTTCGCCGCCGGTCCGCGCCCCTCCCCACCTCCGGGAGATGCCGAACGGCACGCCGCCTGAGCCCTTCGGACCATGCCTGATGCGCCGCATGGGCTGGCAAATGGTCCGCGAGCGATCAATCACGCTATCCGCGCCGCCGCCGCCCTCTCACACGTTCTTATCGCGCAAGTAGGGGCTTATCGCCGCCGTATCGCATATCGGCGCCGACGTAGCCGATGTAACCGGCGCCGTCCGCAGCAGTGTGGACGCGACGCCGTCAGCGGGCGGCGTTACCTCCGATGGGGGGTTCACGATCAGCCCCCGGTGGAGGTCCAGCAATTACGACATGGCAACGTGGGGTCTGGTTCTGCTGCGCGACAGGGTCCATTTTAGACACGCCGACGGAGGCTTCCGGACCGGGCAAAGATCGTGAGCCCAGCCTTCTGCACGGGCTTCGGCGCTACCCCTGTGTATGTCAAGGACGTTGGCATCGGGTACGCTGGCGTCGGGTATGTCGGTGCTGAAGGACATGGTGATCGCAGCGACGACCTCCGAAAAAATCGGACCTCCATCACCGTTGGTATTCTGATCCGATCAGGGAGATCTGTGAGACGGGGTTAGTGCTAGATTATAACGGGGCCCGGACCCAGCAACGACACGCGTCGCAGCGAACACAATATCACAAGACCCGGGGCCGCGATCGCCGCCATTTGCTGGGACCTGACAGACCGTGGAGCTCGAGCCTCAGGCTTGGCAGGCCGCGGTACGCATCATGCATCAATGCACTGATCGCTTCGCCTTCCACGCAACTACGGGATCGTCAGAAGGTACGGGATGCCGCGGTCGGTTGTCGTGGCTTGGCATCTGATACCTTGGCGCTAATCTGGATCAGCTGCTTTTGTGACCCTCTGGCCGCAGGCTCAATGCCGCCTGCTTGCCACTGTTTACCCCGGCCATAGCCGCACACGAAAGTGTGGGGAAGCTGGGCGTCGGAATGCTAGACACGGAACATTTGTGGGGCCACTAGGCCACTGTTTGGGGTAAAGGCTTGCGCCAAGGATTCTGGAACTGCGAGACAAACGAAACGTGCAGCGGCTAGCTGAAGGCACGCGAGGCTGGGCCCTCAGCCGGCTCTGCCGCCAGCTCGCTTGGCAGGATATTGATACATCTGCGGTCTAGGCGGCGTCATCAGTACTTTATCCGGTCATCGGCAGAAATCAGTCGCGAGATCGGTGATCTACAGTGGGAACAGGTGGGCAGGCGACCTTGTGGCCCCAGCGCCCGTGTCTGAATCAAAATCCGGGCACGCGCATCTCGGACCTTGGAATATGGACGTCGACGCTCGTTGTTGCTCACGTTCTCCAGAAATCAGCCAACAGGGCCGCACATGCACGGCCGTGCCATCTCGTCAGCTTGGCGGTGACACATGTTCCGGGGACCCGCGCGTCCATATCACCATGAAACTTGGCCTTTGCGTTTGCCAAGTCTGGACACGCGTCAATGACCAACAGGTCAATTGCGCAAGAAAACGATCTTCCACGGCGCTCTATTTAATGGGCGATGTTGAATCGCCCGTGATCGCAATCTGTCCCCGAGTGTGCGGTGCGATAACGGTTGGGGACAGAGCTGGAATTAAGGGTGCTTTGCTCCTTGCGACTCATGTTGACAAGCTAACTCCTGCTGGGTGCCGACTTAGGAGGACAAATCCTTGGCGAGAGGATGTGGCAGTGGTTGGGCCGGGTGCGAGCGATGCCAGGCCAACGTGTGTCGCGCTTAAGGTTGCGATCATCGATAAGGACCTCCGGTGGGAGTGGAGGCTCTATTGACATTGATCGAGCTCGATCCCTCTTCTCGACAGCCATCCCATCTCCCCACGTTCAGCACGGCAGTTAAGCCCTCGAGAGTGTTCCGCGGTAAGGTGTCAATGATGCCGAGAACGCTGGTGATATCCGCTGAGACCAGTCAGTCCTCGCTTTCGAAGACAAACGTTTTTTTTGCTGTATGGGCGCTTGAATTCTGGCGCCTCGGTAATCGCGCCAGCGCGCTTCGTCCGGTCAATCGCACACATTGCGAATCAACTTCTCTGTTCCTCTAGGCGATCAACGCGATTTACTTGCTATCGTGGAAGAGCCGCGGCTGCCAGGTGGGCTGACTGGGAGGGTGTGACAGAGTTTGTGGCCGAGAACAGTGTTGAACGAAGTGAAGTGTGGACCGACAGTGGACGATAAGCCCTGTGTGTGCTCATCGTTCTTCGCAGTATTAGGCTTCCGATGCGTGCCCAGCTCGATGATCGTGTCCGCGATGCGCGATGTTCAGACTCGCGTGCGCCGTATGCTGATTCATCTAGTTTGAATCCCAGTACAGTACAAGTGCCACACACAGACCTGGAACGCCGATCGGCAAACTGGATAAGCTACAACATGCTTAATCGCACTTGGCTTCACACCATCCTCACTCGGTACTGCACACGTTGGTGCGAAATCAACAAGATGACTGGCCAGGCGTCTGAACTCCCCTGGTCCGCAATATGCTCTTGACCCAGCTGGCCCCCCGTTCCCACAGCTCAGGATACGTCGCTCGGGTTTATGGGCACGTTCTCGCCACAATGAACTACTCTGACTTGGCGTGACTCGGCATCTCTAGTCCTCAACGCGACACCGACGGCAGTCGATTCCATTGCTCAGCGCCAGGACTCATCCCACAACTCGAGTAATCCCCATAACGCCCTCCAACCCAGTTCTGAGTCGTTTCCCATCGCCTCCGCCCAAGTCCGCGTCCCTCTTTTCATCCCATACCTTCCTCAGGCCGCTGCATCGCCCATTTCTTCACTACACGCCCTTTTTACCAACATCGCCTTCCTGATCGTATAACGGCTAGTATGCTCGCTTGTCACTGAGATCGCGGGAGATCGGAGTTCGATTCTCCGTCAGGAAGAACGCGTAGAGAAGCTACGAGATCCTTTTTCGCCCCGGGACGCCGCCTCGGAGGGGAGGAGGGGCGGAGAGGGCACTGCCGAGTGGGTTGGCGGAGTTGGCGGTATGGCTGGGATGTGCTCGGGGCTGGACGGAGACCACCATCGTCCGGGATCCATCGCCGGGTGCCGCTGCCGGAAGCATGATTCCGCGCAGTGTTGACCCTTGCTCGTCCGTTTCCCTGCATCTAGGCCTGAGGAGCTGACGTCAAGCGTGTAAGCGCAGTCAGAGGTCAGGTATACACCGTCAAATCCTGGGTTGGAGCCGGTTGGAGCCTTAAGGGAAAGTAGAAGTGTGGTCCTGGTGGAGAAAGCAGTCTTCTGGGCTTCATTCTGGCCAGTTACCATGGACATCGAAGGCGTGGGAAATGATGAAGCCGAGCGGTGACGGGCATGCTCGTGTACGTCAGAGCGATGGCGTGTCATGAGCAGCACGAACGGATTCCAAGGGGGCCGTGGCCGAGCCTCTATAGTTGAGCAGTCAGGAGGCTCCGTCTTCGACTCCACGCGGGCACCTCTCACATCACTAGCCCATTTCTCGACGAACGGATTCTGGTTTGGGCACGCACGATGAACAATATCTTCAGCCTGAACCTCCACGCCACGTCAAGTGACGGCGACCCAAGATCCGGTGTGTGGCGCGGGAGTGGCACCGTTTACTGTTCTTGGCTGCGACAGTGGCGGCGGCGTGTCGCAGCTGGCGTCAGCATGTGAAGCATGAGTCCAATGTGGGAATCGGCCAGGGAGAGGAATACTACAAGTACTGACGAGGGTTGACCGTCCAGAATCTCGAATGGCAGCGACGTTTTATCAACCCCTCTTGATGACTTGATGCCACGCGTGGCCCTTCTGTACGTTCCGATGTGTTCTCGCAGCCAGTAGACTGTGACCTTGCTCTTTCGACCTCAGAGTCATAATCGTAATGCAACATAAACACGGCCAGTTGGTCGGCCTAACTCTTATTAACACTGAGCTTGGAAGTCTCGGATTCGCGATAGTTAATAAGGCCACTGCACTGTCCACAGTATCAGGTGCCTCGCCGGGCGGAACGGAGCGGAGAGCGGAGATCAGATCTGCGGTAAAGATCCGACAGGCGAGCACGGCAGTCAACCACGCCGATATCGCACCACCACCGCGGAGTTCCAAACAGAGTCGACGACTCAGCCGGTGAGTGGCGGTGAAAGGACTCGTGGCGGGTTCCTGCTGTGTCCAAACAAGTAGTCTACGCCCATCGTCAGCCCAGCCCTCGAAACCATATCCTCATATCCTCATATCCTCATATCCTCCTCATCTCCTCATCTTCTCCGTCGAGATGTCTCCATAGGTCCAAGATCGCGGCCCATCTCGCCGACTATTCGGTGCCTCAGACATCGCACCTAATTCCAGATCATACAAGTCCGTGCGTCAGAATCTGGCGACACACGATCTTATGAAGGTCAACAGCCGACGCCGCCCATTACGAAGTCGCCGCTCGATCATGCAACTGGTGCACCGCCAACTGCGTCACGAGATCCTGAAACGAGGGTTTGCAGCTTAACACCTCCGCCTGAGATCGAACAGGTCTCCCCCGAGATCGAATGTAGGAACCGTATCTCCCAGGAACTGCTCCGCGCTCCGACCCCGCCGTGTAATGTGTCAGTTCTCGTGATGAGGAATCACGGGCCTGCGTATGCTGCCCGTCATGCAACGGCATACCTGTCTGTATTGAGATCGGCTCGGAATCTCCGGCCGCAAGCTTTGACGGCGTGTGAGCAAGTGCAAGAAGGATATCAGGTCATGTTCACGCAACATTTCTTGGCCGCCCATGGAGCTTGGAGCTTGGAGGGTTTTCGGTTTGCGGTTCCGCGACCCGTCTTCCTGGGTGAGTATGGAGAAGAGGAGTCAGGAGTACAGGGGGGTTGCTGGTTGGGATTTTTCGGTGTCGTCACAGGCACCGGCCGAGTTTTCCTGTTTGGGACAACTTGCTACTGTGGAGGGCAGTGGATTTAGTGCCCATTTGTCTGCTGCTGGAACGATGCTAAAACGACATTCCCAGAGTCACCGCGCCCGCTCGGAGCCGCAGGAGCCGCAGGCACCACATCCCTCCGGCGCCGAGATACGATTATGAGAGTATGATTCTATTATGTGGGGAGTGAAGCGAGAATGACAGCGGCAAGATAGTCTTGTTGTTGTTGTATTGTAGCCGCGCCGAGAGCTCCGAGGGTCGGGTGGGTTTCGCTGCTTTCGCTGTCGTGGGCTTTCCCTGTTCTGTTCATTCGGCAGGTCGGCGGCGATCCTGAGCGCCCCGAGCGGGCCAGAGCTGTGCCGAGCGCAGAACTAGAGAGCCGCTTGTCGCATGATCACCTGCGCAAAAGTCGCAAGTCGCAAGTCACATACTACAGCACCCACAGGACGGAAGGAAGGAACGAGCCCACTTCTCGAGACTGTCATTCCGCTCAGGTATTTAAGAAAGCGGCAAAGAAGACTTACCTCCTCGCCTCGACTCGAACAACACCTATCACGATGTGGCTCCTCTCTCTCCTCCTATCCCTGCCGCTCGTCGCCTCTGGCATCGTCTACGACCGGTCGGCGATCAACAACCACGAGTTCGACTACATCATCGTCGGCGGCGGCCTGGCGGGTATGGCCGTTGCCGGCCGGCTGTCCGAGGACGCCGGCGTGAGCGTGCTCGTAATCGAAGCCGGCGGCGATTCGCGGGACGACCCCGTCGTCTCGAACGCGTATGCGTACGGACAGGCTTTCAATCGCCCAGACCTGCTGTGGCAGTGGCCAACAGTCGACGGCAAGGGGCTTATGGGGGGACGCACACTCGGCGGCTCGACGGCAATCAACGGCATGACATACACCCGCGGACAGCGGGTACAGTACGATCTGCTCGCCGAACTCCTCGGCGGAAACAGCTACGGGCGCTGGAGCTGGGATGGCATGTTTGCGGCGATGAAGAAGGCCGAGAGCTTTTCGCCCCCGAATGACGAGCAGCGGCAGCACGGCGCAGGTTCCAACCCCGACAACCACGGGAGCTACGGCCCCGTGCAGGTCACCTTCCCGAACAAAATGTACGGCGAGCAAACCAACGCGTTCCGGACCGTGTGCAACACCAACTTTTCCATCCCCATCTCAGAGGACGCGCACGGCGGCGACGCCGCCGTCGTCTCCGCCTATCCTAACGTGAGTGTACCCTATTTCTCATCCCGATGTTCGGACAGGTCTGACGCTCCCAGACAATCAACTGGCGGCAGGGCGACCGCCGCTCGTCCTCTGTCGAGGCATACTTTACGCCGGTCGAGTGGCAGCGCGACAATCTGCAGGTAATGCTGTGGAGCCGCGCAACCAAGATCCTCACCGCGGGCAAGAACGACGGTGTATGGGCGTATGGCGTCGAGTTTGCCGGTGACGACTCGGCGCGGTTTACTGCATATGCACGGCGCGAGGTGATTGTCGCCGCCGGCGCGGTCATGACCCCGACACTCCTCCAGCTCTCGGGTATCGGTCCCCGCAGCGTGCTCGAGGGCGCGGGCGTCGATGTCGTCGTCGACCTTCCCGGCGTCGGCAAGAACCTCCAGGAACAGACAATGAGCACCATTGGATGGAGCAAGAACGCCGACGAGGGCATCAGCTCGCTCTCCGGGTCCATCGCGTATCCTGATGCCAGGGCGCTGTTCGCCGACAAGGCCGGCGAGCTCGGCTCCCGCATCATGGACAGCATTAAGCGGTATGCAGCCGAGGCGGCCGCCGCCGGCGCGCTGGTCAGTGCTGCCGCTGGCGAAGCACTGTTCGGCGCACAGGCAGACCACATGGTGAACAAGGGCGTGGGGCTGCTCGAGCTCTTCTTCGACAATGGCTGGCCGAACAACGGATACGGCATCAACGCGTGGAACCTGCTCCCGTTCTCGCGGGGGAGCGTCAACATTGAGAGCAGCGACCCGTTCGCTCTCCCGCGTCTCGAGCCGAGGTATTTCGCTGCCGATGTCGATACCACTATCCAGGTGCAGGGCGCGCGCATGGCGCGGCAGATCTTCAAGAGCGCGCCCCTCCGCGGCATGGTCAGCGGCGAGAACCAGCCTGCTGGCGAGGTGCCCGATTCCGAGACTGGCGGATCGGACGGCGACTGGGAAAACTGGATCAAGGGCAATTTCAACTCGGTCAATCACCCCGTCGGCACGTGCTCCATGATGCTAGAGGAGTATGGCGGTGTCGTGGACGGCAATCTCCGCGTCTACCACACCCAGAATGTCCGCGTCGTGGACGCGTCCGTCCTCCCCATGCAGATGAGCGCCCACCTCGCTGCCACTCTCTACGGCGTCGCTGAGAACGCTGCAGACATCATCAAGGCTCGCCAGTGAAATCCGGACATTTGACGAGTGATTCAGGACATTCAGAGTTAGTAATTTTAGTATCAGTTGGCGGACAATCCACACCTCCTTGTATCAATAGCCAGACAAATAATGATGAATATCACGTCGTCCAGCATCTAATGCAGTATCCATACACACATCACTTCTTCTCGTCCTTCTCGTCCTTGCCGTTGTCCTCGAGGCTCATCGCAATGGCGCGGGCAATGGCCGCCTCCTCGTCCTCCTCGTCCTCCTCCTCGCCTATGTGCACGTCTTCGTCCGGGTTATCCCCCCGCGAGAGCGCCATGGCACGCGCAAGCATCGCCTCCTCGTCCTCGTCCATAAAGTCGTCGTCGTCGCCTGGCGCCTCGAATGTCGGGTTGTTGGCGTTGCTCAGCGGTGCGGTGATGGCCTCTGGCAGACCAGACTGTTTTCCTGCCTCGGGGTTGGCTGGCGCGGGAACGTCCTTGGCAACATCGCCGACCTCCACTGCCGTACCAGTTGAGCTTTCGCCTGCAGGGGCGGAAGTAGACGCAGCAGCAGGGGTGGCCTCGGTGGCGGTTGTACCACGCTCCCGTGCCTCGCGCTCCTGCGCCTCCTGAAGCGACATGCGCAAAGCCATAGCCAGCTCCGGGTCCGAGGTCTCAAAGTCGTCCATGCCACCCATCTCACCACCGCCACTCGCGCCAGGCTGCTCGGGGTCGAACAGAATCGGCGACTGCTGGATAATGTCCGAGAGCAGGTGCGGCCCTGGTGCGACGGACACGAGGTGGCTGCGAGTGAGCATAGGTCGTTGCCGCTCTGCACCACCTAGACTCACCTTTCTCCGGATCCGGCCGCCTCCACAAGGGCATTCAGCTTGTCATCGTTCGCCATTCCCTCGTCCCCAAACGTGACGACATCGATGTAGACGTTGTTCTTGCGCAGACGCTTGCCAAGCTTGACAAGCTCCTCCTTTGTGTCGTCGAGCGGCGATCCCACAAACACAACCACGCGCTGGCGTTGGTTCTTGTTCTCGCGGTGCTTGAGCGCCAGTTGCGCAACCTGAATCGAGGTGATGAGGTCAGAGACGCCGCCAATCGACGCCTTGCCCAGGGCACTGAGCAGCTTGCCAATGTCGCCTGTGGGCGTGACGAGGAGAGAGGGGCTGAGAGTCAGTACATTGCAAGTCGTCACAAGACAGTTCGCCGCCCTGTCCCTCGGGGACAGGCATGGTACGCACGACTTGCCCGCCATGGTCATCAGACCGACGGCCGACTCGGGGTTAGCGTCCGTCTTGGCGGTGAAGATGGTGGACACGGCCTGCGCCTGCGCCTGGAAGCGTGTGGGCGTGTAGTCTCCATTCCTGGGTGTCAGTGAGGCGCTTCTCGACGTCATAGTCTGCTGTGCATGTCCCAAAGGTCCATGATCTGCAGATGTTGATCGGATGCGTACCGCATGTACTCGGAGTTGTCGAGCCTGCTGTGTGAGCGCTAGATGAAAACGTTTGCGCACGACACGATGGCCAGACTTACACGATCATGCACGACTCGAGCGGCATGTTGGGCAATTGATGTGGGTTGTGTTGATGATGCTGTTTATGCAATGAAGAAGCTGTTGTGACTGATTGTTGATGGCGAGCAGCACTTGCAGAAGTGCCAGCCAGCAGTTGGACACTGACATGTTGAACAACGACGCGCAACCCAGCGTCCGTCGACCCTTCGCGTTCCGTCATTGACACGTGGGACATATGCCACACAAGATAACGCCGCTACTTCCGCAGACCTCCACCGAGCTATGTGTGCCCAAGCTATGGAACCCGCCCTCTGGCTCTCCTCCTGCCCCCCGGCCTGGCATGCATACACGCACCCATTCCAGCTGATCGGGGCTGATCGTGTGCTGATCGTGGAGAGATCGTGGCAGCGATCGCAGTTTAGCGCTACTTTTCTGGAGTGTACCACACCAATCGATGACCGTGTGTGGAGCACAGTGCACGGAGCCCATCGCAGTAATCATGATGCACCGAAGGATGCGTTAGTCAGCCGTATATGCATGCAAAGGACCCGGAATTTACAGGACTCATACACTCCGCAATGCGCGCATAGGGGTGAAATAGCATAGTGTGACAGCAACACGGGTTTGTGCGATTGGAGCTTTGAAGTGGATCTGGGAGTGTGCACATGGAGTGCACCGAGTGACGACGACTACCTACCTACCTGTGCGGCGCGGCGTTGGGCTATTGCTCGGTGCTACTAGCTGCTATTGCTGGCTGCTGCTGCGCGGGCTGGACGTGTAACGAAAATTACCCTGAAACTAAAGCAGCATAGCACCAAGGAACGCGGTGTATTTCGACTTGGTAATGATACGGGACAGGTGAACTGTAATTGGGGCTTGTGATTATAATGATGAAATGGTAGTGAATGGTAATGGCTGCGCACAGCTCTCGAGGGGGGCCCGGGCGCCTAGGCCCCATCGGTCTCTCCCCTTGTGCGCCCTTTGTAGCGGTGGTGGATTACCCTGGCTGTTCTCTCTGCTCCTGGCTGTGCCCCACCCAGCCGCCAGCGCATCGTCGTGTCCCCCCGTTCTCCCCCCCTTTCACCGAGGGCCACGCAGCACCGCTGTCCACCCTCTTCCCACCCAAACTCAACTCCAACTCTCATTCTCTCTCTCTCTCTCTCCACTTGTCTTCATCATCCATCCATAAATCCAGGCAGGCTAGACGCCCAGCTTATTCCCCTATCAACACTTAAATCTCTTGCATAGGTAAGTTCAACACTGGCAAAACACGACAGCTCTAGCGGCTGCCCCGGGGCTTTGGCAACCGAAAACGTACCCAGAGGTCAATCCGAGGCGGAAACGCGCTACGTGGACCTCTACCCTTCATCCACCGTCATGGGACCATGAAGCAGAGGGCCATCCGTCCGCAGCGGTCACGGATGTACCATCCTGCAACGCATCTTGTGTCTTGGACGAGGGCGCCGGGGGCTGTTGGCTGCGCTGCGCAAACGGAAAGCGGTGTCCGGGTCCGAGCTGCCAAGATGGTGATGGATGGATGATTGGGACCGCAGCATTCAAGGTTGGCCCGCCCCGCAGCACCCTTGCTCCTCACCAGACTGCGTGATTCACTCCGCGCCTTGGTGAAACAGCTGCGCTGCTAGTGGATGGCACGATGAGACGCGCGTCGTGTTTGACCATTTCTACATGTTAATATGTGCTGACCGCGTCCTTTTTGCCCGCCATCTCACACAACAGTTAGACTCTTTCATCATGTGAGTCTCTCCTTTCTCCACTCATCGACAGCATGCTGACAGATTACAGGGAGGACGAGGGTGTGTACTTTGAATGACAGGCGCTCAGGCGCCCTGTCCTCTTCCGTAGCAAGATGACTGACCCCGACTAGTTGCTGCTCTTGTTATCGACAACGGTTCGGGCATGTGCAAGGCCGGCTTTGCCGGTGACGATGCCCCCCGTGCCGTCTTCCCGTCCATTGTCGGTCGTCCCCGTCACCAGGGTGTCATGGTCGGCATGGGCCAGAAGGACTCCTACGTCGGGTACGTTTGGATTGCGTCACAGCGTGCAGCATTCTGATTGGCTACAGTGACGAGGCTCAGTCCAAGCGTGGTATCCTCACCCTCAAGTACCCCATTGAGCACGGTATCGTTAACAACTGGGACGACATGGAGAAGATCTGGCACCACACCTTCTACAACGAGCTCCGTGTCGCCCCCGAGGAGCACCCTGTCCTCCTCACCGAGGCTCCCCTGAACCCCAAGCAGAACCGTGAGAAGATGACCCAGATCATGTTTGAGACCTTCAACGTTCCTGCGTTCTACGTCTCGATCCAGGCCGTCCTTTCGCTTTACGCTTCCGGTCGTACCACTGGTATCGTCCTCGACTCGGGTGACGGTGTTACCCACACTGTCCCCATCTACGAGGGTTTCTCGCTCCCCCACGCCATCCTCCGCCTTGACCTTGCCGGTCGTGACCTCACCGACTACCTCGTCAAGATCCTCCTTGAGCGTGGTTACCCCTTCACCACCTCGGCCGAGCGTGAAATCGTCCGTGACATCAAGGAGAAGCTCTGCTACGTCGCCCTCGACTTTGAGCAGGAGCTCCAGACTGCCGCTCAGTCGTCGCAGCTCGAGAAGTCGTACGAGCTTCCCGACGGTCAGGTCATCACCATTGGCAACGAGCGCTTCCGTTGCCCCGAGGCTCTCTTCCAGCCTTCGTTCCTTGGTCTTGAGTCTGCCGGTATCCACGAGACCACCTACAACTCGATCATGAAGTGCGACCTCGACATCAGGAAGGACCTTTACTCGAACATTGTCCTCTCGGGTGGTACCACCATGTACAACGGTATCGCCGACCGCATGCAGAAGGAGATCACCGCCCTCGCCCCCTCGTCGATGAAGATCAAGATTGTCGCTCCTCCGTAAGTCAAAAAGAGTTTCAGTGTTTCATGAGCGGATTTGCTGACGGCGATAGCGAGCGCAAGTACTCCGTCTGGATTGGTGGTTCGATTCTTGGTAAGTTTCGCAGACCTTACGTGGCGCTTGATGTCACGTGGGGAGTTGTCACAACCGATACTAACGCACAGCTTCGCTCTCCACCTTCCAGCAGATGTGGGTCTCGAAGGCCGAGTACGACGAGAGCGGCCCGTCGATTGTTCACCGCAAGTGCTTCTAAGCGACTTGTGGGAGTGTCACGATCTCGGCCCACAAAGTCGAGATTGTGGCAGGGGTGTAGAGGCGTTCCTTAAATATGATGCGTTCATGCGATGGATGAATGAAATGACGTGGTGCGGAACGCCAGCAGCGAGAGTGGTGGAGAGAAGGCGGGAAGCAAAGAGGTGCTCTAATCTGCTGACCTGACGGCAGTCAATTGCTTCGGCTCGTCTATCAGACCGTTGCCCAGAGCGCAATCTTAAACTCCTTGCGAGACATGCGAGGGGATCATACATGACCATACGTGAGAGCGGCATGGCAGCACATGCTTCTGAGCTTCTGTCCCCCGGGGCACCTCGTCGGATCGTCAGGGGAAGCCGATCCTGCGATCCGAGGTCCGAAACCCCTCCGCAATCCGCACACCTGCACGGGCCTCGGGGGTATGAGCGGCCCAAGCGGTCCTGCTTCCCTCATCATCGGTCGTCGTTGGTCGTTGGGGAGCATGATCAATCAGTATCGACGCAGGACTCGATTCTAGTCACTATCGCTAGCAACAACCTCATTCTCGCAAGTCCACCGCGGACGCGAAACGCCAACACCGCGCTGTGCGTCCCCGACTGCGGGCAGGCTACAAATAGTTTGTGACGTCGCGCTTGGGAGCCGTTTCGTGATCCTGCTCCGTCAGGTCTTGGAGATCACGTTCGCGTTCGGAGGGCGGAAGGCCGGAGACGCTCTGTCCGGGGGTCAATCTGCACCTAGTCCCTCAAACGCGTCAATGTCCAAGCTCAGCTTCTCAGCTGGGCCTCTCTTCTCCGCTCACGAGATCCGAGATACGGTCAACTGGACATGTCGCGTGTGTCGATTACACCGCCTCATACCACATACCACACACCATCATCTGCAGATCGACTACTTTGTCGCCTGGGAACGGGGGCGATATCCGATCTACGGTGCATCGCGACGACGGTGAAGCTCCAAGCTCTGAGCGCCGATTGGCGTCCGATCGCTACCGTTTGTACATCAGCTACGGATTTCACTACTATCTCCAAAATTTGCGGAACTTGTGGGGCTTGCGGCACAGCGCCGCCGCAATGCATTTCAGATGGAGGTGACGACTTGGGGAGGGAACCGTCTGCGCAGACCAGTATCGTATAGGGTACACTCGCGTATATCGCGTACTGTACACGCCGATGCTCGCGGCGCAGTTGCATCTCCAGCCCAGCTATGGCCAGCTAGCTGCAGCTAGACAGCTGGACAGCTTGCCGACCATACGACGATCCCACGAGAGCCTCCCCACGAGGCCCCGAGCTCGGTCCGTGTCTGGAGGGCTAAAATTGGAACGACGTCACCGCGGGAAAGGGGAGTGGGTTCGATGGATCAGTGGCTGTGTGTGCTGTGAATAGCCATTATTGTACATCTTACACGTTGAAATGGTTCTCTATTCCCATGACGGTTAGGAATGCATGTGGGGTGTATGAGCTCCCATGACGTCAGATGAGGGAGAGAGATTGTGGTCCAGAATGAGAACAACTGTTGTTGGCAGTTGTATTCCCGTGCAACCCCTGCTCCCTGTGTCTTGCTGCCTGCGTACGTGGTTGTCTGGACTGGACTGAGCTGGGTCTGATAGCAAGGGGGGCTGGGTGCCCGGTGTGCAGTATGCAGAGTGTGTGCGGCTCTGAGGCAACGCAGCTATTAATATAAGCCCCCAACTCGCATCGAGTCCACGACTCCATCCCTATCCACAATGGCACTCGGACACCGCGTCGATACAAGCAAGGTCATACGCACCGCCTCGGAAAAGAGCGTGGCGCAGGTCCGCCAGCGGTAAGCTACTAGCTACTACTACTCGTATCTCGTATCTGCGCTCACATCAGCTACGAGCCGGGCGCGGGCAGCGCCGACGCGCTGAGCGACATTCCCTATGCGTCGCGGTACGATATTGATGTCGAGATCCCGCGCTTCAACCTCCCCGAGGACGGCGTCGACGGCCGCGTTGCGTACCAGCTCCTCCATGATGAGCTCGGGCTCGACGGAAACCCCAACATGAACCTCGCGTCGTGAGTGTACATACAGTAAGAGACGGCGAGGGAGAGGGGGGAGAGGTGGGGTGTAGCTGCCATAGCTCAATGGCAAGCCCATACGCCTGGGCACCATATCGGGCATGTGGGATCCCGTTCGCTGCAACGCCCCCCAACGTCCCCCACAGAACATGGCGCCCCTTGCGCCCGTGGAGACGAGCTCCACGCCTCTCACCGACGCCCCTACCAACCCGCTTACACCAGATTCGTGCACACCTGGATTCCCGACGAGTGCCGCACCCTGATGCTTGAGAACCTCAACAAGAACCTCGTCGACCAGGACGAGTACCCCGCCGCGCAGTCGATCCACGAGCGGTGCATTGTGAGTGTTGAAGGGCTCAAAGAAGCACCGGAAGAGAGGGATTCCTACTTTTTGCGACTTTTGAAGCTCATACCCAGTCAATGCTCTCGGGGCTGTGGCACGCGGAGCAGTCGGAGAAGCCGCTCGGAACCGCGACGACGGGCTCGTCCGAGGCTATCATGCTCGGCGGCCTCTCGCTCAAGCGCCGCTGGCAGGAGCGCATGAAGGCTGCCGGCAAGGACATTTACCGCCCGGGACCCAACATTGTCATGGGCGCCGAGGTTCAGGTGCGTCACAGCTGCAGAATAGTCGGCGGGAGACTGACAGTTTACGCAGGTCGCAAACGAGAAGTTTGCGCGCTACTTTGAGGTCGAGGCGCGTCTTGTGCCGGTCACTACGGAGAGCAACTACCTGATGGACCCCAAGGAGATGATCAAGCACGTCGACGAGAACACTATCGGTGTGATCATGTGGGTATCGAGGACCTGGCTTTACTGCACTTCATACTCACCCTCAGAATCCTCGGCTCTACCTACACTGGCGGCTTTGAGAACGTCAAGGAAATGTCCGACCTGCTGGACAAGTACGAGAAGGAGACAGGCATCAGCATTCCGATCCACGTCGACGCCGCGAGTGGCGGCTTCCTCGCGCCATTCGTGTACCCCGATCTCGAGTGGGACTTCCGCCTCCCGCGCGTGCACAGGTGAGTGTTTGGATTCTGAATGACATTTTCTGACGGCAGCATCAACGCTTCGGGACACAAGTACGGCATGACGACCGTCGGCGTCGGATGGGTCCTGTGGCGCAGCCACGAGTGCCTCCCCAAGGACCTCGTCTTTGAGCTGCACTACCTCGGCGAAGTGGACTACAGCTTCAACCTCAACTTTAGCCGCCCGGCGCACCCGATCCTGGGCCAGATGTTCAACTGTGAGCAAAACATTTCTGTTCCTCACTTATGCCAGTCCTCAATCTCGGTTTTGCCGGATACCGGCGCATCATGACGGCCAACCTGACCAAGGCGCGCATTCTCTCAAACGCCCTCGAGGACAGTGGCTACTTCAAGGTCATCTCGGACATTCACCGGCCGCGCAAGGAGGATGAGCCGGCGCCGACCGACACCGAGCAGGCGGCGCTCCACTTCCGCGCGGGCCTGCCCGTCGTCGCGTTCCGCTTCACCGACAAGATCCTCAAGGAGTACCCCGACGTCAAGCAGGCCTGGGTCCAGCAGCAGCTGCGTACGATCGGCTGGATCGTGCCCAAGTGAGTGGAGATCAGAGATGGAGAGGAATCCAAAGCTGACGTACACTAGCTACGAGCTGCCCCCCTCGTGTGAGAAGACGCAGATTCTCCGCGTCGTCATCCGCGAGAGCATGGCCGGCGAATTCCTCCGCCACCTCATCGAGGATATCATTCACGTGTGAGTATCATGGTATCCGGTATCCGGCCGCCGGTATCCCCGCCGTCCTGGGGGAAACGTAGAAACACCAGCTGACATGCAGTGCCGAAGTCCTTCTCAAGGAGGGTGGTCCGTCCGTGGAAATGACCAACGCGCACAAGCAACGCCGCCGCCGCGCCTTGAAGGAGCGCGGATACCACAAAAACCACCAATCGCACTCGCACGTCTGCTAGGCGGGCGAAGCTAACCGGCTTTTGTCGTGAGTAAAGTGGAAAGAAGAAGTGTCAGTAGTGTACGCGCAGTGTCAATATGCGGATGCAGTATCAGTATATCATGTGCCCGTCTATGCCCCTAGCCAATACCCCTGGCCCCTGGCCCTTGGCCCACGGCCCCTTGGCTGCTCGCACATTCATAATATCGACGTACTCAGAACTTGACCACCTTGTCGGGATACTCTGCCATCCACGCCTTCCACCCGCCGCGGAGGACGTAAGCGCGCGAGCCCGTCTCGCCATTCTCGTCCAGCCAGTCCTGGTACCAGCCCGCAGTACGCGGCCCGCGCCCACCAGGCTTGCAGCTGTTGCAGTGGAAGATGACCTTGGGAATGCTGGTGTCAGCGACAGCGACTACCCCCATGGATCATAGTCCCCACCCGGATCCCCAGGTCGCCACTCTCGGCACTCACCTCT
This sequence comes from Apiotrichum sp. Y4204, assembly GCA_025531455.1. NCBI lineage: Eukaryota > Fungi > Basidiomycota > Tremellomycetes > Trichosporonales > Trichosporonaceae > Apiotrichum > Apiotrichum sp. Y4204. The sequence continues at coordinate 202,607 of JAMYHL010000055.1, read as the reverse complement.
TAAGGAGCTTACCGGCAACGGGCACGGTGGGGAAGAACGACTGCGCAGGGAGGTTGATCGCCGCGGCATGCATCGTCCGCGGCGCGCCCTCCTCCTAAACCGTCAGCAAACCTCTATGCTGTATCCGCACATCAATATCCGTCCGGCGCGCATCGACAACAATATAGTCCACGCCCGGCACGCCAGGCATGGCCGCGAGCTCGGCGGGCGTGATTTCCGCAGGCGTCGCGCGCGGGGTGGGGAACGCGGCTTGCCAGGACATGGTGCGTAGCTGGGCGGCGGTCCGGAGGCGAGTAGAGAATCGAAAGGCGGAGGTGAGAAGCATGGTTGGGGTTTCGGGCCCGGATTGTGGGGGGGTTATATCTATCTGTTCCGAGCTGAATTCCATGTTTACCTCCACTTCTGGGTACGTCAATTCGCAATTCCAAGTGCTGGGGCTGACTTTGGGAGCTGACACGTTCTTTTGCTGTCATAGTGAGTATACATATCTACGGGAGAGGGTATTGCGTCTGGTGCGCATGGTGCTCTGGTGCGCATGGTGCTCTGGTGCGCATGGTGCTCTGGTGCGCATGGTGCGCAGTGCTACGCGTGAGTTACAGAGATGGCACCCGTCATAGGCCCGTATGGGCACTTGCAAGAGAAATCTAGTCCATACATTCTATCTACACCTCCTTGTCCTCCCCGAGGCGCTCGCGGATCTCCTTATCCGCGACCTGCTTGAGCAGCTGGATCTGGTTGGCGACGTCGCGCAGCGTGCCCAGCACGCGCGCATTGCCCTCGAGCCAGCCATACTCGATGTACTTTGCGTCGTGCTCGGCGCAAAACTCCTTGATGATGAGGCTCGCCTTGCGGAGGTTGTGGCGCGGGATGCGGGGGAAAAAGTGGTGCGCGACCTGCATGTGCAGGCCGCCGTGCACCCACTCGACCTGCTCCGAGCACACTACGTCCATTGTCGTGCGCAGCTGGCGCGAGGGAAAGGACTCTGTGATTCCCAGGTCCTCGGTGCTGCAGGCAAAGTGGGAGAGCACAATCTGCACGTGTACGGGCGATGCCGCAATGTGCGAGACGAGTAGGTACGCGAGGCCCATCTTGAAGCCGAGCGAGTAGACCATGCTGCCAAAGTACGCCCAGTAGAAGGCGAGGCCGGCAATCTCAAAGCGCCAGAAAAAGTCGTGCTTTGGCTTTGGGCCAAAGAGGTGCATGTAGCTCAGGGCGTAGAGGTTGAAGCGGGCGAGGGAGAGGACAATGTAGTAGAGGCGGTGCTGGATGGCGATCAGAGCCTTGGACGGGGCGTCGAGCCAGAGCACGCGCTTGTAGTATGTCGACCACATGTTGTTGAAAAAGTCGGATGTGATGGCGAAGAACGGCATGTGCTGAATGTCCGGGTCGTGCTCTGGGTGGTTGGTCACGAGGTGGTGCACGTCGTGGTTGTCGCACCACCACATGGCCGACAGCCCGCCAATCCAGTTGGCGAGGCACATGGCAATCATCCGGTCCTTGTACCAGTCACCCGTGACGCCCGAGTGGCAGAGGTCGTGGACCACAACTGTGTGTCAGTCGAGTTCAAGACACGGTGTAGGCATAGGAGATGGGGGGATTCAGAGAGGTGCCCGGGTGTATTGGGTTTCGGGCCTTTTCACCAGCAGGTGTAAGAAGACCGTCGTGTTGGGATCATCAGATGGGTGGGGATATGCCGCGCAGTAGCCGGCGCGGCCGACGGCGCACGGCGCACGCTCGAACCCACGTGCGACACGCAAACCTGCACTCACAAGTAATCTGCCACCAGCAGAGACCGAGCATGAGGGCGGACGCCATCTGGCCAACCCAGCCCGAGGTAAAGAAGAAGAGCGCAAGGGCAGTAGCGCCAAACGCAACGTATCGTGCAATATCCTGCCCGTAGCCCGCCAGCGGTCCCGGGGGGTTGAACAGTCCAGCAGCGACGATGCGCTCCTTGAGCTCCACAAAGGCCTTCTGGCGCGCGCGCTCCTTGCGCGCATCGAGGCAGGAAACAACAGGAGGCTCGAGCATCTCCGGAGAGAGCATCACAACCTCCTCCTCTTCCTCGGAGAGCAACGCCTCGGCCGCGCGCACCCTCCCCTCCCGCCGCCAGTGGCCCTTTACGCCGTCGGGGTGGCGCACGAGTCCCAGCTGAATCGGCGGGGTGAGGGGTGCCCATCCGAGCGCGTCGTCAAACTCGACGCGGCCGACCGCAAATTTTCCCATGCGCGCCAACGTCCCGTCCGAATGGTACGCCGACATTTCGTTGCTCGCGTCCCGCCCGACAAAGTGCAGGAGCGTGAGCGCGCCGCCGGGGTGCGCCTTGCCCCAGGACGAAACGTTGAGAACGAGTTTGTCGCGGAGCACGAGCGCCTGCCCTTCGCAGATCCGCGAGGCGATCTCTGCGCGCGAGAGGAGGGGAAGCTCGCGTTTCGATCCGTTGGCGTTGGACCATTGTGGTCCCGAGGCCGGTGCGGATGTCGATGCGGAGACCGGGGAGGCGGCCGCGCGCGCATCGCTGCCGTTAACCCCCACCAGCACGATCTTCGCGCTGCGCGGGGACGGCGGTGTCGTCACTGTCGAGATCATGGGGTGCGATCGAGACGGTGGTGGACGAGGACAAGACGCGAGACGCGAGACTGAGACATGGAACACGTCGCCCGTCCGATTGTGGTCGCTGTGCGATGCGGGTCCAAGATTATTCGGGCCGGGGTGGGTGGAGGTTGTGCGGTGTGCGCTGCTGCGCAGCACGCGCGCCAAGTGTGGAGTAGCGTGGAGGAGACGTGGAGGACACACGTGGGCTGGGGTGGCAGTTGGCCGGTGTGGCACCTCGACATCAATGGTGTAGCATCTCTGGGCCTCCAGCACTCGAACTCTGTGTTGATAGCGAGGAGGGCTGAACATGGGCTGCCTGGAATGCTTATCATGACATGAGTATATAGAGATTGTATGTGAGCAAGCCTTCCGGTCGGCTCAAGGACGACATGCTGAAAGTGTCGCTCAGTCTCCCACTCTCGAGCGCTCCTTCGTATGTTGGATGTAGCCGGGTGAGGGGTGGCTGTATACGCACACTCTGTACACTTGAGTGCGTATCAGCTCCTAAACTGTGGGTGACTGAATTCCCGAGCTCGCAGAGTACCTGGAGGTGTATCCCCTTCGTGCTTCCTCAGCTCCCCAGCCTGCCACAGAACACCAGTGGTCAAACTTGTCCTCTGGTGTGCTGTATCTATATTCACAGTAACATGTTGTTTTACCTCACCGCTCTGGAGCTGTTCTTTGATTGGAACGCCGAAAAGAGACGGAGAACTGACATGTAATATTCAAAAGTCAGAAGAAAAAGTTGTAAAATTCAAATATAAAAAAAAAAAACCGAACAACCCCAGCACCATCAGCGCGAGATAAAAGTCGATTCTTGTAGTGGCAAAACATCTACCCCATATGATATTCACATCCATGGCCCACAAGCCCAGAAGCGGTCGTGCAGGAGCGGAATGCGACGGGCTTGAACGCGATGACCAGAGTCGATGTCCAAACCCAGACTCGTCTTATTCTAGCCCACAACCATATTTGCCTGTCGCTCGGAATCGCTGACAGTGGAGGTACAATATGTCCCCCACCTAGCTTACATTGAGCTGACCAAACCCCGTTTCACTTGGCCAGTTCCATTATACAACTGAAGATTGATCAAGAGGCGAGCTCGGTCCGGAACCTTGATGGGGGCGTCGGCTCTGTCCAGAACTCAAGAGTACGGAAGACGAAGCATGTCCCAACTGCCAGGTGGGCCAGGTCTGTCGGGTCGGCGACAAGGTCCGAAGCCTCGAAGCCTCGAAGCCTCGAAGCCAAGGGACGCCGCAGGGGCCACAGTGGCGCCAGACGTCTCCGCTTCCGATTCCTATGGATGGTTCCATGGTTCCACTCGTATGTGCGCCACGCCTGCTTCAACTTTTCCGACGAGCACTGGGACATTGGCCGCACTGGGACAGTAGGGAGAATGGGGCAAGTCTATGCCAAGCAATTCCTCCCTGTCTGGTCGGATTCAGATGTCCTCCGAACCTCTACTTGGTTGCGGTGGCGGCGGGTGGCATACGTCACACAGCGGAACGTGGAATGGCGAGGGATCGAGGATGTCGAGAACAATGGAGCGAGCATAAGCGCCTGGTGGGCTGGCGTTCGGTCACCTGGGTCGACTTTACTGCTACCGGCCTGTGATTCTGTGAGCTGGGAGATGATTCACTGGTTCACGTTCCATGCGTCGTGTATGGCGTGGGAAGCAGGAATGCCATCGTACCAGCGCATCAGGACGTGCAGCGTCCAGAACCCCGCACTCTGCACCCCGCACCCGCACACAGTCAACAAGCGCCGATCACTGATCACTGACTCGAACACTCAAACCACCGTCAAGAACCCCAGGCAAAGCAACAGATGCAACAGGCGACCAAGCCCGAGTCGGCATCGGACACCTCGTATAGACAATGATTGATCAACAGTATGGAGCATACAACACATGGATGGTATTAGCGGCGCGGCGGCGCCATAAGAGCTGCCGGGAGCCCAGAATGAAATGGAATGATGGCCGCGCTGCAGGCGGAACGAGGGGTTCTCTTCTTGTTGGGGTTTGGATCGTTCGAGGACGTCTCCACTTCTCGTCCGACTGCCAGATACGATCTGCGAGACCGAGACGCTCCCCCAGCGGCTCTAGCGGCGGAACGACACCTCGGAGGAGGATGACGATAGCGTCGGGCTGCTGCTGAGCGACGACGGCGCGCCAGGGGACGGGCTGCGCTCCGCGGCGCCGAGCGAGCGCGAGCGGTACGCGTTGTACACGGACGAGACGAGGTCCTTGACGTGCGGGCACGGGTGGGTCGGCAGGCTGCGCGGCTGCCTGCCGCGAGTGATGGGCATGGGGGAGGACATGGTGTTGTTATGTGCTGGGGAGATGGGGGTGGTCACGGGGGCGTGTGTGGGTGTTTATATGCTTTATATGCTGTGCGTGTGGTTGAGTTGGTCGTGGGTGCTTTGGTAGACGAGGTAGACGAGCAGTGGCGGTGGGCACAAGCGCAAAAGGTCACGAGCGCACGGGATGCGGGATACGGTGCGGGGTGTTCGGTGGGTTGTGGGTTGTATGGGTTGGATTTCCCGGACAGATAGCGATAACGGTGGAGCTGGTAGAGAGCTGGGATTCTTTGCCGGAGAGAGTGGTCCTTCTTATACATATTCCCCGCTGCGCTCCACGCCAGAACCACAGGCAGCAAACAATGGAGTCAATGGATCGCAGTGGGATGTATACGTTCTGGATCACGCTTGGGATCACGCGCCGACAGACGCGTCGGACCAGATCAGAGCAGCGTCGCCGTCGGACCACCCCGGCAGTCTCAGCTCATGGATCCTGGATATCCTGGATCAGCCATGGGAACGATGAGACCATAAACTGCATCTGCATGGCATCGTTAGATTGCACAATAGCGCAATAGTAGTACTCTATTGTCTTTCTGGCATGTGCATGGTGCGGCGTTCAGAGAAGTAGAAAGAGCTCCCAGGGCAGCCCAGGCAGGGGGGGCTTGTCACCGCAGAACCCCTATTGTTCTCATCACTCCCCACTCCCCCCCAGTACCCCAGTCTCTCTGGGGTCACGCCGTCCGGTCCCACTTTTCATCTCGGCCATCTCGACGCGTGATAGCGCGTGATCCAGCCTACAGAGCACGCGGAGCTGAGGATATCCGTATATCCAGGGGTATCCATGAGCCACATATCACGTGACTCGCAAGGTGTTATTTACGTAAATCTGCGACGCCCATTGTGATGGATGGTCAACGACGCATGCAATGGAGATGGCCGTGACGAGCGACGAGACGGCGACAAGGACATCAAGAAGATCATCAACAGCTTGTCTGGTTTCTCACATTCTCTTATCCTCATTATATCGTTTCTTTTTTCTGTTTGCCTGCTACCATCTCCCGCTCGCACACCCGGACGACGCGCTGGACGCACGGCTCCAATTGGGACACGCCTCGAGTGCTTGTTGACGACACGCTACGACCCATACGACACTTCTCCCCTCTGTCTGCACGCGACGCACGGCCAGCGCTCAGCGAGCGCGACCATCTGATCATTACTGAGAGACCGATACTTTTGCATTTGTAACATTCACTATGGTGCCCGCATTAAACAGCACCGAGGCAGCGTACCTCTCGGCCATTGCGCGGCAGGCCAAGGACGACGTGCCGGACCAGCTGTACGAGGTGCGTGTGGCGCAGCGACGGTATCTGACGGGCAGAAAGTGGAGATGGTCGGGAAGGGCGCGTATGGTGCCGTGTACCAGGGCCGCCATGTCGCGACGGGGCATGTCGTCGCGCTCAAGATTATCAACCTCGACACGGAGGACGACGATGTCGCGGACATCCAGAAGGAGGTGTCGCTCCTCCAGCAGCTCATGGACAGCTTTCACTCGTCGGGCGGTATCGGGTCCATGCCGAATGTCGTCAAGTACTACGGGAGCATGATGGAGGGCCCAAAAGTGTGGATCATCATGGAGTACGCCGAGGGCGGCAGCATTCGCACACTGGTGGGTCCGGATTCTGCGCGCACCGACAGTGCCTGTGCTGATGATTAGTCTCGCGCACAGCCCCTCAAAGAGCTTCACATTGCGCTTATTATCCGCGAGGTGCTTGTTGCATTAACATTTCTCCACAAGAATGGGATCATCCATCGCGACATAAAAGGTGGGAGATAGGAAGAGTACGGGTATCTCTAACGGCAGCGGCAAACATTCTCCTCACGGCGCAGCCCCCGCGCATCCTGTTATGCGACTTTGGTGTCGCCGCGCTGTTGGCATCCAACACGGCGAAGCGTTCCACCTTTGTCGGCACGCCGTACTGGATGGCACCGGAAGTCGTCACGCAGGGCAAGCTTTATGATGTCAAAGCCGACATCTGGTCCTTGGGAATCACGCTCCTCGAGATGGCGCACGGCGAGCCGCCGATGAGCGGGCAGCCGGCGGCTCACGCTGTTAAGATACTCGCGGACAAGAAGCTGCGCGCCCCGCGGCTCGAAGGCGGGACTTGGAGCAAGGACATGCGCGATTTTGTTGTGGCGTGTCTGAACGAGGAGCCGAGTGATCGGCTGTCGGCGGACGAGCTCGCCAAGATGAAATGGGTCAAGGCGCAGGCCAAGACGCCGTTGACAGCATTGAACGAGCTGATTGCGCGCTTCCAGGCGTGGAAAGAGCAGGGCGGGCAACGGATGAGTCTGGCGCCTGGCGTCGGCGCGCAGATTGACGACGAGGATGGGTCGGCGAGTGGAGAGGGCGGGGACGACTGGAGCTTCACTGTGCGATCAAGGTTAAGCATGTTGACCGACACTCCTGAGGACCAGCCGACAGCCAAGCTGCAGCCACCACCAGAAAGCCTGCGGCGTCTGTTCCACGACGACTCGCTTGATAGCGACCCCTTCCAGGCGGCCTTCCAGTCCCCCAGCGTTCAAATGCCGATGCCGGTTCCCTCCCCAATCCCATCGGGCGAGCAAACCATCACGCAGTCACCCATGTCGGCGATGATTGAGCTCCCGAACGATGACGACGAAGAGGAGACGTCGTTCACTGGCGGTGGCACCACCGTGCGGCAGTCGCGGAAACCGAACCACCTATTCATCGTTACCAACCCCTCCAACCCGTCAATGCCGGATTTGCCTGTTCCAGGAGAGGACAATCTCCGCGCGGTTCCCCGCATAGACACAGTCTCGGCCACGCCGATAGGGCCACCCAGCGGGACACCAACGATGCGTTCCGGCCTGAGCGGCGCGCCGACGCAGCGCTCGGCGATTGAGGTGCCGCGCGGAGGAACACCCACTGCGCGTCGTCCGGCCGGCGCAGAGGCGGGCGGGCTGCGCGGGTTCCAGTTCCCGATGATGACTTCTGCGCGCCCGCCGCCACCACCGCCGGGGACATCACACTTTGCCCGCGCGCAGGCAGCGACACCGTCACCTGCCGAACGTGAACTCGACCCGCCGATGCCGCCGTTTGCGCGGACGCCGATGATGATGCGCCAGGCTTCCGTGGCAGTCATGGAGGGACGCGGTGCAAGCCACACGCAGCACGCCGCGTTGTTAGCTCAAAGTGAGGGGGCCGCCGCGCCGCCGGTCCGTGGCCCTGCCTCGCCGACAAAGGCACTCGCCGTTCCTGGCTCCCTTGGCCGGCCACCCGGAGGCATGATGGGTGTGGGAATGATGCGCTCGCGATCAGGCTCCCGCGTCGACGACAGCACTGGTATGGGCCTGCGCGACTTACTCAAGCTCTCCCCAGCAGTTCCAGGCGACAGCGACCTGCTCCCTCCCTCGCCATCGACGCTCACCGCGCCAAAACCATTCGTCGCGCTCCCCTCTCCACTCGCACTACCCCCCGACGGCGCCCCGAACGCATCCACCATATCCCTCCCTGCCGTTCTCGCGCCCCCGACGCCTGGCATCCCGCCGCCTGTTCCCGGCGTGCCTCTCCCACTACGCACCCTGGACCTGGCGCGGGTGGACGGCGCAAGCGCCGCGCTCGGCGAGCTGGAGAACACGGTCGACGACCTGCGCCGCTGGCTCGAGGTCGTGGAGCGCGGCCTTGGTGACCTCCTCCACGGCGGCGGGGACGACGACCACCCCCCGCCCCCACCCCCGCCGCCGAGTACGGGTCCCATGAGCTCGGCGATGAACACGGGCATGGTGGGCATGACGCCTTCGGCGGCGCGGAGCGCGAGCCACCTCATCTAGACTGTATTATATGTATTACTGTACGAGAGTGTTGTGAAAGGAGCACTGAAGTCAAGTTTGAAGGTGTGTGATGTCCACGGACTCTACAGTAGCATCCAGCATGCGCCATTCTTAGATCCGCAATCCGTACGCCCGAGCGAGCTCGTCTGACCATGTACGCCAGGCGTTCGTTGCGCCTCTCCTCGCCCCCTGGCGCCTCTTAGAGCCGCCTGAAGAGCCAGAGTTTCCGAGGGGTCGCGTTGTCCTGGATGTTTGACTGGGTGTGCATAAGTTTCCAAGCACAGCCAAGAGCAATATTTAACAGAGCTTGTCATATGGAACAGCGTCCCGGCGTAGTATAGCGGTACATTCAAACAATGATACAGTACGCAAACAAAGTGTAGACCGCAGCAACCCGGTCATTTATCGTAGCTGTCTATGAGGCTGCCGGCATCACTCGCCCGCAAGTGAAGCGCCCGACCACTGCATGACTGTCCGTCGTCGACCAAGCGACTTTACGCACGCCGCCTCCCCCTCGCCTTGCCCCTCGCCGTGCTCCTCGCGCCGCTCTTGCTCTTGGCCTTAACATTCTTCCGCCCCTTCCGGCCCTTCTGGAGCTTCGGCTTCGGCTTCGCCACACGCTGACCTCGGTTCCGTCCGTTCTTCCCATTCCTTCCACCGCCGGTGCGGCCAGGGCCAATACGGCTGCCGTTGTTGCCGCCCTTCACGCCTTTCCGTCCCTTTACACCTTTCCCACCTTTGAGGCTCTTTCCGCTCTTCCCAACCTTCCCACTCTTCCCACTCTTCCCACTCTTCCCAACCTTTCCAACCTTCCCACCACCCGCCACGGCGCCATTCGCAGCCTTCCGCCCCTTCCGCCCCTTCCGCCCCTTCCGCCCCTTCCGGCCGGGTTTCGTACTCGGAGTAGTAGTCGCGCCGCCTTTCCTGCCTTTCCGGCCCTTGCTGATAGGCCTCCGGGCTGGCTTCGTGTTGCCGGTGGTCGCGCCGCCTTTTGTACGTTTCCCGCCCTTGGCGACAGGCGCCTTCCGCCCCTTCCGGCCTGGCTTTGCGTTGCCAATAGTGGCCCCGCCTTTCCTGCCCTTACGAGCAGGCCGCGCCTTCACTCCCTTCGCCCCCTTGGGCTCCTTCCTAACCTTCCCCCTCGTACCACTCTTGCCGTTGTCAAGAGTGCACTCGGTCGGCTCCCCCGCCTTGCCCCTCCCCTTGGTGCCCTTCCGCCCAACCCTTCCGCGGCCACACAGTTTCTTGACCTTCTGGATCGGATTCTTCGGATCCTTCCCGTACAGAGTCACTTTTTGCGTAATCGCGCTCTTGGTCGTGACGCGCACCCCGTCCATATTGTTGAGCGCCCATCCGCCGAACTGTCTCGCAAACGCCTCGATTGCGGGGTACTGCATGTTCGGGGCGTTTGTGAGCGCGCCTTGGGTGGTCAACGCGTTCCACGCGGCGCACATGTACGTCCTGCAGCTGTATCGCCCGCCGCCAGGGCTCGGGGGATTGGTATTCTCCGGCACGTTCACGTTTTCGAGCACGTTCCTCACGGTTGCGAGGCTCGCAAAGCTTCCGACATGCACAAGGCCGATAAGCGACGGTGTCTGCTCAAAGCGCCACGCCCTGCTTTCCAGCACCCACCGCCCCATCTGCCGCCCGTTCCCGCCCGAACCCGTATTCTTCGGGTTGACCGCGTGGAAAATGTGCGACGTCGAACTCGTCCCGCCGCCCACGTACGCGACGTACGCCCAGTGATACGTCCGCTCGCCGCCCTCCCTGCTGTCAGCTTGAGAAGCTTGAGGAGCTTGAGGAGCTTGAGTAGCCTGAGTAGCTTGGGTTGGGGCGGTACTCACCTTGGCGGGGCGTTGAGGGTCAGCTGGATGAAGAGGGTGTTTGTCGGCGGAAAGTTTCTCCCGCCGGTCATCGTACTCATCGCGCCGCCGCGCCGGAGGTGCGGTGAGGAGAGGTCGCCGGGGGCCCGGTCTATGAGGTCATGGCTGTATCCTGTCAGATCGTGATTCGTAAGTAACGGGGCCGCGAAGATGGCGTGGATGAGTGTGGTGAGTAGCACTGCCAGTAGCAGTGAGACGCGATGTCTCATGGTAAGTGGGCTTGAGAGTGAAGTTGGTCTGTTGGACTGTGGGGTCTAACTTGGCAGATAGATGAGGGGGGGGGAGTTTTGAAGGGTTATGGGTTATGTATTGTATCTTGATGGAGCAGACAAAGACTCGGTATGTGGCAGGCATCCAGTTCCGTGTGAACACCATTTCACAGTGAGAAGAAAGTGCGCACACTTGGGAGGGGACACAGGTATCAAGAGTATAGATGAGATCTGTGGTACAACGGTAGGTCAATTGTCTTCCGACCCCAGAGAATGGTCAATGTCAGGAGTGTATCGCTGTTACCCATCCGCGCTGTGAGATCCCACCGAGATGCGACATTCTGAAACCCTGCACCGCCGTGCGCACAGCTGGGATCTCGCTTGCGACAACACACGGATGCAACACATCGACTGCCAAGCGTCGGACGCAGTTCACCGTTCCCTGTGCTCGCGTGCTCGCGGCGCCGCGTCCGGCATTCGGCGTGCACGCGTGCACCGTGCACCGTGCGTCCACGCCGCCTCCGACCCGGACATGACCCACGCGGCGTCCGACCACACTCCAGCACTAGGAACGCATGTGGCCATGTGGACGCCCCGCCGCATGGCGCGTGGGCCGGCTCGCTGCCCCCAACCGAGCCGAGTGTCTCGGAAACGCTATCTGTGTTTGTAGTGAGATGGTCTGGAGAAAGCAAAAGCAAAAGTAGAAGCTAAAGCGGAAACGAGCCTCGAATAGGGAGACTTGTGAGAGGCCGAGAGGGCAGATCATTTTACCCACGTTCCAGAGCGCGGGCCGCCATGGAACGTTCATGCCGGCGGCATCACAGTGGACTGGCAGATGGCAGATCCGCTCAATGCCTCTCCGTCGTTGGGCGCGTTGAGCACGTTGACCGCGATGACCGCGATGAGCGCAAGGAATGTCTCATGCGCCGCGTTCGCGGCACCGTGTGCGTGTGTGCAATGCTGGACCGGCTGATGAGCGGTGTTCAAATTCCGGGCCCAGGAACACTATGCCAGCATCAGCCGCTCGCGCTTCACCGCGTCTGGCCGCGAGCCCGAGCCGCGAGCCTGCCCCGACTGCGCGCGGCCGCGTCCAGCGCTGAGGATCCAGGAGCAACGAGGGGGATGTCATGTGCGCCGTTGGACAGAGGTACTTACTGTGCTTTGATGCATGTATTCATGGCTGGCTGTTTGGTGTGTGGCGTCGAATGCGACCTGACCATCGGAAGATGCCGACGTTAGAGTTTACCGGCTGTGCCAAGAACGCGGGTCCGGGCAGAGTCGATGAAATGGATCTCGTTTGTCAGTCACCCATATGGGTCACGATCAACCGACTCTATGCCGCCGCCACCGGCGTCCATCCATCAGCGGGGGAGTACAAGTACAAGTACCGTCCTCTGCCCCTCTTTTTACCTGTATTGTTGCCCACTCATCCACCCACCACCATGTCCAGCATTGCGCTTGTGGGCTCCAAGCCCGTCGCGTGGTCGGGCGGCACCGCAAATGTGACCCTCCGCGGCGTGCAGCCCGGCAACAACCTCAGCGTCCAGGTCGACGGGAAGGATACCGCCGTCGAGCCGCAGTGGGGGAACAACACGGTCACTGTCCTTGTCCCCGCTGGCGACGCGGGAAATGCCACCATGCGCCAAGTCAAGATCGACCTCGGCGGAGGAAACGCGTACACTGTCAATGTCACTGTTCTCCCGGATGCGCATGGGCCGTCGTTTGCCGAGGACCCGGTGTGGCTCGCCATGTTTGACGAGAACACGGGCGGGGGAGGAACGGATACGAATTCGAATGCCACGGCTGCGACGCAGGGGTGGAACGCGACTGGGTGGAGCTTTGAGACGCTGGAGAGCATCCTCGCGGCTCACGGTACCGGTGGCAAGCAGCGGTTCACGCGGGCGAGTGGGAATATCGCGGCGGCGATTGGCGAGGGCACGCACACGCTCACGTCGCCGCCTGTTTCGCTCGACAATGGGATGGAACTGCGCTTTGCGTCGCACTACAACAACACTGGCGCCCCCGAGGGACAGCGCGCCGCCGTGTCCATCTCGTACGGCGGGAACGGCGGGAACGCGACCGAGGTGGCTGTCGAGCCTGTCGAGGGCGCGCTTGTCCGCATCCCCCTCTCCCCGCCGAACAACTCGTCCTCGGCAACATTCACATTCACACTGTCTGGCGGCTCGAACAACTCGTACTGGCTCATTGACGATATCGAGGTCGTGCGCCCGTTGAGTGCGGAGCCAGAGGGCTCACCGCTCGAGGTTATCGATATTATCAGCGATGTGCAGGGTCTTGAGCAGAACGCGTGGATGCGCGACAGCCTCCTGCCCGGTCTGGCCAAGCTCGGTAATGCGTCGACGCTCGTGTTTAACGGCGACATTGTCGAGTGGGACGACAACACGACATACACAAATTTCACCACGGCGTTCAACCAGTCGGGCGCGTGGGAGCACTACAACAACAATGTCATTTTCACCGCGGGAAACCACGAAATGTACCTCTGGCAGTACAACTCGGCGACGCACATTGACCACTACCTGAACTGGACGGGCATGGAGAAGCGGTACGGCGAGCACGGCCGCGGGCTGTGGGGCGAGTCGGTGACCGCAGCGGGCACGCCGATTCTCTGGCTCGGCTCCGAGTACTTTGACTTTAACAAGACGACGGGATATCCGCCCTTTGTCAACATTTCCGACACGCAGTACATGTTCCTCGCGGAGCGCCTCGCACACTGGCGCGAGCAGCGCCGCCCCGTGCTCCTCTTCTCGCACCACCCGCTTCCGTACTCGGTCTCGAGCACGTGGGACGACTTTGACCAGACGTCGTTTGGCGCCGACGAGCTGCGCGTGCGGTACCTCCTCGCTGCCAACCCGCACGCCCTGTTTGTCACCTCGCACACGCACTACGACATTGCCGCGGCCGACCAGAACGTCAACCACCGCCCGCTCCCCGGCCGCAACTCGACAGTCACGACGTTCAACACGGGCGCCACGCTAAACTACTTTGGCATCGGGCCCAAGGACTACGAGGCAGGCAAGCTCGGCGACCGCGCCCCGACGGGTCTCAAGGCCGAGATATACCAGGACCGCATCCGCGTAAAGGCGTACCGCTTCTGGAACCTCACGACCGAGGGCACGCTCATCCAGACCCGCGACGTGCCGAATCCCCTCGGAGGCAAGATTGAGCCTAGCAAGCCTGGGGACAAGCCGGGGGGCAAACCTGGCTCCGGCGCGGATGCCGTGCGCTGCGCGTGGGCCTTGTTGCTTGCTGGGGCGCTCGCTGCTCTTGTGACCGTTTAGGAGATCTGGGAGTTTTGATAATCTCGTACGAGGACAGTAATCTGGTGGTTATATCAGGAGTGATGCTATTCTTCGAGGAACAACTTTGGTACTGGCTCGCAACAGTCGGCAGTAACAACCATAACACAGTGCATGGCACACACAACAAGAACCCGATACTGACTTGACTATCTCAAGATATACCGCTCCACGAAATCTTCCAAGATCTCCTCTACTCCAGCTGGCGGATAAGAAGCGGCATCTGCAGTCCGGCCGCCTCCTCGCCAACAACACGCGGGCGCATGACAATACTGCCGTCAGCCACCACCTAGTACTCGACACTCACGACGACTTTTGCTCAATGACCGGCTTGCTCGGCAGCTCGTCAAACGAAAACGTGCGCATCAGGACGAACATCATGACCTTGATCTCGGCGAGGGCGAAGCGGTATCCGATGCAGTTGCGCGCGCCGCCGAGGAAGCTCAGCAGGTTGCCGTACACGCCCGGCACGGATTTGGTCGGGATGCCGCCGACGTCGAAGCGGTCCGGGTTGAACGATTTGGCGTCGGGGCCCCAGATCTCCGTGCTCTGGTTGACATTCATGATCGCTGCCATTAGGAAAAGCAGAGAAGAGGTTGACTCACGGATAAAGATCTCCTGGCCCTTAGGCACCGTGACGTGGTCCATGAGGGAGCCGTCGCGGCCGACAATCGGCGTGCTGAGCGGAATCACGGCGGGCACGCGCGACTCGCGGATGGTGCCCGGCACGGGGCCGTCGAGGCGGAGGATCTCGTGCACTACCTTGTCGAGGTATGGGAGTGCCTCGATCGTGGCCCTGAAGGTTAGGATATGCAACTGGCGGCACGACATACAGGCTGGGGCGGGCGTCGCCAACCGCAAGACACTCTTCGCGGAGCTTGGCCTGCACGTCGTGGTTGAGCGCAAGGCGGTACAGCAGCCATGTGAGTGCGGTGGAGGACGTCTCGTTGCCCGCGAGGATAAACGTCGTAATCTGGGCCATGACCTCGGCATCTGTGAGTTTCTGGTCTGGGCGGAGGTCGGGCGCCATGTTCGCGCGCATAAGGAGGGAAAGCAGGTCTTTGCCGACCTCATCGCCCTTTTCGAGCTCGCCGTCAAACTGGGCATTGATAAGACGCTTCTTCTCGGCAATCAGCTCGAGCGCGACGGCATCGCACCGCCGGCGGCTCTCCATGATCGCCTGCCGGCGCTTGCTTGGGAAAATGCGGAAAAAGGGGATAAACGCCTCGAGCACGGCCATGGGCGTAATCTGCTGCCCGACAGAGAACATTTCGCGGAACGCCTCGGCGAGCTCGTGGTTTTCCTGGCTTAGCGCGCCGCACTCGTAGTCGAACCCGGCTTTCCCAATGACATCGAGCGTCGCCTGCGCGAGATACTTTTGCACATCGACCTTGACCGCGCCCTTCACGACGTCCTCGGGCTTTGGGGGCGTCGGCGAGGTCGCCTCCGTGTTATCCTCGTCAAAGAAGCTCAGCAGTTTCTCCTGCAGCTCGTACGTCTTGTCCCAGAAGATATCCTCCATTCCGCGGATGGCCGCGGGTCCAAACGCGGGATTCATCACGCGGCGCTGGCGGCGATGCACGGATCCTTCGGCGGTGAGCAGGCCGTCGCCGAG
Source organism: Apiotrichum sp. Y4204 (assembly GCA_025531455.1). Taxonomy (NCBI): domain Eukaryota; kingdom Fungi; phylum Basidiomycota; class Tremellomycetes; order Trichosporonales; family Trichosporonaceae; genus Apiotrichum; species Apiotrichum sp. Y4204. The sequence goes on along the minus strand of JAMYHL010000055.1, from coordinate 186,835 downwards.
CATATTGGCCAGCGCGCGGTTCGCGTGGGCAGGCTTGATAAAGTCGTCGGCGTGCTGGAGGACATAGCCGAGGAACGCGGGGTCGACAGACGTGATTCGCCGGTCGCCCATCAGGAGGCGGTAGCGCACGGTCGAGCCGTACTCTTTCGTCCACTCTTCATGGAGGGCGTTTGGGGGCGCGGCGATAATGTCCTTGAGCGAGCCCCAGAAGAACGAGGATGGCGCCGGACCACGCAGGTTGCGGTACGGCAGCGTCGCCTCCTTGTAGGGGTAGCGGTAGAGGATGAAGACGGTGAGGGCTGTGGTGAGGGCGAGGAGGATGGCGCCGGCGGTGGGGTATGCCGCCAGGACGCCGCCCACGACGGGGAGGGACGCGAGGGACGCGGCGAGCGCGGACATCGCGGACATGGGTCGTGTAGTGGTGGGAAGATGAGGGTCTGGCAAGTGTCAAGTGTGTTGTGGCGATTGTGTCTATACATAAGTAGGGAGTGATTCTGATTTTGTGCTAGTCGCTGCGCAATACGGCGCTGCGCGGCGCTGCCGCGTCGCCGCCATCCCATCCATCCCACCGGGCCCCGCACGGGGAACGATGCCCGGCGAGCCCGCCGGGTGATGTGCAGGGAGCACGGAGCAAAGGATGACGTACGGGGCGACTGGGAGTGGATGGATGGCCCATGGCCGACGGCCAACGCCGATGGACATGTGTTGAATGTGGTCGAATTGGGCCCCCGGGGATGGTTATCTTTGCCCGTCTCGACGCTCCTGGCACTCTGGGCTACTGCTACTATACTACGCCTCCTCGGGCATCTGTCCTAACAAGTCAGACATCAAGTCACGTTGCTTGCATTCCGACCTTCCGAGTACGTGGACATGCCGGACATGGTGCAGTACTACTGTAGTTCTTGCTACACATGTGGACGAGGAATCTCTTCAGATCTCCATGCCCTCTCACCTCTTTTCATGGATGGCAGCGGCGCACACCGCACCCCCACGCTGCTTAACCCTGATAAGTAATCGTCCATTGCCCGAGTGCCTGGTACACCGAGACGGTCTTATCTCTGCCCGGGATCGAGGCCGCTCCGTGATCCCGTGATCGCGGCTCGAGCTTCCCATCATACGCGCAGCACATGGCGCGTCCTGCTTCTTTGGCTTCTCACAAGATGGCCTACCACCCGCGTTCCACGGTCTACCCTCTGTCCCAAACCCATATACCCTTATGCAAGTCCTATCTAACACCCACAAGGGCACTCCATGCCCTCGCTCATGAGCCCCTCTATCCGCTCGACGCGTTCGCCGAGCTTATCCAGCGCAGTGTTGAGAATGTCAATCTGTCCTGCGGCGTCAGCCCATCTCCGCCCAGGTACTCAATACTCACCCTTGCGATATTCCGCAACCATGTCAACAATCTCGGGCCGCGCGCCCTCCGTGTCCACCTCAGCCGCGAGCTTCTCCATCTTGTCCTCGAGCATCTCGCCCAGCATGCCCAGCACGTCGAGCTCGCGGTTCATGCTCTGCTCCTCGTGAGCGTGGGCCGCGTGCTCGTCCTCTTCGTCGTCATCCTCGTGCTCCTCCTCGCCCATCATGACGCGGACGACCTCGAGCAGGCGCTTCGGCAGCTCGCCGTCACGGCCCACCGCGAAGCGCTCCCCGGCGTCCAGGCCGCGGGACGCGAGACCTGCCTCCGCCTCGGCCGGCGCGCCGCCCAGGCGCAAACCAACAGTGTCGTCCGGGTTTGAGGGGATCACAAAGCCGTACTCCATAAGCAGCTCTTCATTCGCCTTGGCGCCGTAGTTGTTGAACACCTGTGTCCCTGCGTCCTGCGGGGCCGCAGCGACAAATGAGATGGCAGGAACCGGCTCGCCAGCCGAGGCGATACGGGACGAGAGCCAAAGGATTGGCTGTCCGCGTGCGTCTGTCGTCAGTACCGGAAGGAAAAGCACGGAATGACCGCCACTCACGGTTCAGCATGTCCAGGCCAGGGAGGAGGACGGGATGGGATTCATCGTCCATGCACGTCGTCGTCTCGCCGTCGGGCAGGCGGAGGAGACGGCTCGGGAACGCCCGCGAGGAGAGGTACGTCCCGACCGCGAGGTATCGATCCCTGTCGTCAGCGTGGGCCGCGAGCGGCGAGCGGCGACCGTGAGCGCAGCAGACAGTAGCAAGCACCGCGAGTCCTCACCAAGTAAGCCCGTCGACCTTCAAAACGCGCTTCACCTCCTCCCACTCGGCGCGCCACGCGGCCTCGCGCTCAGCCACAGCCGGGAGGAGGTTCGTCGCCGCGAGAAGCTCGCGTTCCCGATCAGAGAAATACAGCGGGGTGGTGAGCTCTCCCGGCGGCGGCAGGGCGGCAATGTACGGGCCATGTGCGAGGGCCGGGTGTCTTCTGTCAGAGATTGCTCGGCGCAGCAAAGCGCAGCATTATTCTCACGTCTCGTTCTTGTCCTCCCACACCCAGTGCAGGCCGATATACGCCGCCGCGAGCATGCGTTCTCCCCACGCGCCGTCCGTAGATCTAAACGCGTCTTCCGGAATGCCCGTGACTTGCGATACGGCGCGCGCGGCGAGCTCGGGCGTGATCGCCACCGAGAAGGGACACGAGATGATGCGCTCGTCGGCCGCGAGCGGGGCCGTAGTGAACAGCGAGAGGCCGGTGTGTGGGTCTGGCGTCAACAGAGTTATGAGGTTGAGGAGCTTGAGGAGCTAGATCTCCGTCCCCAGCTCCCTAGCTCCCTAGGTCCAGCCCCGGCTCCCCTCACTTACCATCACGCAGTACCGCGCCCGGGTGGACGTACCCGCCGGCATCGGCGAGCCAGCGGAGCATGGCCTGTCCGCGGGAGAGCTTGGACATGGTGTGGGTGGAGGGCAAAGTTGGGATTTGTAGGTTGGACTTTTTATTTTTTTCAGACGCGACGGAATGCAAGACCAAGCTACATAGAGTGTGGGGCCACAGGCCATAGGGCCACCGGGGCAGGGTGCCGGATTCTCCAGTCTCACCACTCTCCCTGTCGCGACTTGCTCTCGTCGGGTTATTATCAATAAGATGGGGGTTACACTACGCGCGATAGCGACGAACACATGCACGCAAAGAAACATGACAACATAAAACCACCAGTCTCGCGGCTTCGATATCAAACGGCTACCAGCTCGACGCCTGGCTCAGACACGACAATCTCGCCATCATGCCTTTCCAATGGGCTCATTGTGCATTATCTTCCTTCAGGGCATGTCTGCCTTGCCATATCAACTCGACTCGTCGTCGTCGTGTAATCGTGGCGGTGCGTATGAGTCCGGAACATTACAGTGACCAGGCGGTGCCGGTACCCCGGTGCCGACCGAGACTCGGATCCGCTTCAGGTCCGCCAGGCCGCCCGGCCACCAGGTCCGCCAGGCCGCCCGGCCACCAGGTCCGCGTCACACACGACGCGAGTCGCGTTTTGTGCTGCGTGCTGCGACGCGGTGAGAATGGCTCCCCAATCCGTGCTCTGCGATCTGTGTGCGATTGCTACACTGCTGACCACTGGCCATTGGTGCGACACCCAACTCTTCGTGTATCGGTGTGACAGTGTCTGTCTCTCGATTGCCTGCAAAGCTGCAAAGCGCACAGACCTCATCACAGACCTCATGCTAGAAGCCTCCAGTCCCCAGTGAGAAACGTGTGGACCACAGTCACTGCCCGGCCTGCCCCAGATGTCACATATGTCACTCATGCTCGCATGTCTACTTGCATGTCTTCGTCTGCTTGATCTGCCCGTCATGTCCGCGGCACGCGCTGCGCCGCTCGTCGTGCTCATAATTTACATATAGGGGCAGCACAGCCGTGCCCTCGACGACCAACTACTATACACCGTGTGGGAGATCCCATCGTGCGCGCTTAGCGGCTGAGGTCAGTGGGAGGTTGCACTCGGATACTCACTCCTCGGCCCACTCGTTCTCCTTGCGGATCTGCTCCTCCTCCTCGGGGGTGAAGCTGGGGTCAGTGCTGTCCGTTGCGCTTTTTACACTCAACGCACTCGTTGACAATGTTGAAGAGCTTGCGAATCTCCTCGGGGGTCTTGCCCTTGATCATGTTGGCAACGGTCTTGCAGCCGACGTCGCTGTGTGTGAGTGATGGCAATTGGGGTGAGACGGCTGCGGTACTCACAGGAGGGGCTTGATGTCGAGGTAGTTGGCAGCAAGGATGATCTCGAAGAGCATCTCCTGGTCGACCTGCAGTGTCAGTGGAAACAAACAAGGCCGTCAACAAGACAATGGCGCGAGAGTAAAGCTCCACACAATGCAATGATGCGGGACAATACCCTACCAGCTCCATTGTGCCGCTTCCACACAGCCTCCACTCTCCTTCGCCATGTCGTTTCCACTCACCTGGATAAACTTGGCATCCCACTCGCCAATCTCGGACGCCTTACGGCGGGCGTCGTCGGCGTCGTTCGAGTCGGCCGCCGGGAGGGGCTCGTTCTTGTGGTGCTCGCAGTACTCGAGAACCTTGACAAGGACCGACGACGAGACGTTGGGGAGGGGGATGGGCTCGTCGGAGGATCCGGGGAGGTCTGTCGTGAGCCGTGGGTCATACGTGACGCTCTGGGCCGCATGCTGATGGTGGCAACCAGGCAACGAGAGCACGGCGACGGCGCCAGCCCAGCGCCAGCGCACAGCGCACAGCACTGTGACGCCTTGACGCCCTGGTCTTCCCTCGCCACCACCTCTCGGCCCATTTTCGCCCTCCGCCCTCTACTCACCCTCAATCATCGACTTGATGAGGTTGCTGCGCTCGGCGACTTTGCGCTCGACGGTAAAGGTCTCGTCGTCCGAGGTGACGAGGATGACCTGGTCCTTCTTGTCGGAAGCCATGATGGACGAGTGTGTGTGGGTGGTGATGCGGTAGTGGGTTGAAGAGAGGAGAGAGTGCAAGCGCGAGATGCAAGAATATGTATGTGTGGACGCGCGTGTGTTCAGACGACGACGGCGACGGTGGTGGTGATGTTGATGGTTGTGTGTTGATAAGATGAGAGTAAGAGATAGGAGACTCTAAAGAAAGATGAGAAGAAGGAGGAAGAGAGAGAGGGGTGAGGATTGACGATGACAACAGACCTGCTGGTAGTGAGTGAGTGAGTGTGGTGAGTGAGCCTGGCGCATGTGCCCAGGCCCAGCGCAAGCGCACAGTGTGCCACTGTGGCACAGCACTAGCACGTACCAGCGAAGGGGAAGGCAAATGTGCGCACTGTACACATCGTCACCACACAGACTGCACCAGCTGCGCGGTGCACCATTATTGTCTCAACTCTCTCTTGGTGAGAGCGAAAGGGACACGCCTAATAGTCTCATTTCACCTCCTGCTCCTGGCAGTGAAACACTCAGGTGTGTATTACGTAAATCATATTTCGTGTTTTATTGGACAAATGTCACACGCCTACCGCCTCATTACGACCATTACACAGCCTGCAGCCTTGCAGCTTGCACAGCCGCGGTTGACTCGACTCGCGTGTCCGGACAGTCGGTCTGGAAGCTGGATCCGAGAGTGGTTGAATATCCATATATCCGTGATGACAATGACCTGTTTCTTCCATCTCATCGAGCTCCCTAATTCGCCATCATCCACAGTCTTTATCTCTTTTGTCCAGGCTGCAGCCATACATTGTCGTACACTGGCTCTGACAACAACATCCTACAGTGCTAACTTCTCACCATGCTCTCTGACACATCCAAAACCAACGACTGAGCCTCATCCACAAGTCTCGACTCTAACCGTGTTCATCGAAACCCCGTATTCAGTCCGCCGCCCGCCGAGATGGCGGTTTCCGGAATACGCACCCATCCTCCCCAGAATGAGGACGAATACTGATGAACGATATCAGCGTTCGTCACCAGACTTTTCTCACCCCCGCAAGACCATCAAACAACGGACCAGCACTCCTCAGAACAACAGTGCGCTGTAGTCGGGAAAAGGGCTATTTCGCGGGGTTACGCAGAACCGGTACTGGGGCGGCGAGGAGCCGAACCGCCAGGAGAAGGGGGAGGGCAGCATCGAGGTCCGATAAGCGCTAACTTGCTCTGCGACTGTGTACCCTTTCAACTCACAGCGCACCGCTCACAGCTCATCTTTGTCTGGACTGTTATGAACAGAACTCTACCAACAGTGTTGTTTAACAAGGTCAGCGCACAGGATTTCTCGGCATCAGTCGGTGAGTGTTGGCACTGACACCTTGGGAACGGTCCACCACATCCCAAGCTCGAGAGCCAGGCGCGAGTTACACGATAGCTCCGGCGGATCTCGATTAAGGCTGGACGCGAGCGGTGCTCCCTACAGATGCGGATCTTGGGTGACTGAGTACCCGTATACTGCGACATCTCGGCGTATCTGGACTGTGCTCTCGTAGCCCATTTACGACGGATCACAATAAACATTTGTTGAATGCACCTATCCCACTGTAAAGTAGATCCAAAGATAAGAGTGCGAAACATAGTAGCTCTCGTCGCGTCCCGGAACGCTAGGAACGAACTGCCTTTGCTGGCCTCGTTTTCATTTGTTACGCAGGGGAATGGGTGCAACGTGTATGCATCTGTATCATCCGCCAGCTGTGCTGGCCATAGCGATATGGACTAGGATCCGTGGGAGGGATAAGATGGACGCGCGGGGTTGTGAGTGGCAGCGTGTTCTAGTCCGACAACACCGATGCGCGACATGAGGTGAGAACCCGTAGTCACAAATAGACAGCCGAGGGTTGACCTGTACAACGATGGATAAATAGCCCGTGGGGAGCTACGAACAGCTGGGAGGGGTCGGGATCAGCATGTTGTCCAGAGGAGGCGTCACGATTGGAGGCGACGCGGAGAGCGGAGTGAGGGGACGATTGAGGTGCGCCATGCCTGGGAGGCGACCACTGTCTCCGAAAATAAGGTGCATCGGAGGGAGTTTGATGGCATTGCGGCGAGGCACTTTGAGCTGGCTGGGCTCATACGGCGGCGTTGGGAGCTGAGTCTTGTGGTGCACCTGCGCTCCGCGGTACGGGTCGGTGTGACACGCGTCGGGGCTGTGATAATAGTTGCGGTTCACGATGTGATCCTCATAGTGGGCGTCGAACGTGCGGTCCTCGTCGCTGAGACCCTTTTCGCGACCGCTAACTTCGAGGTTCGGGTCAATGCAGTCGACTCCGGTCGGTGTCGGGTAAGAGGAACCAAGGGGGCCAGGTCCGCCGCGCTCAGTGGACATCGGGTGGAGCTGGTCCGGGCCCGAGCGCGGGGAGTGAGGGTGAGGATAAGAAGCATACTCGTCGCGATCGCGGGAGGGAACAATCATCGGCACTTGGGTTCCCGTGGGGACAGAAGCCGTGACGGTGTATCCCGGGCTAGGATGTCCCGGGCTCTCGCGCGTGCTAGGCGGATATCCGAGACGCTCATCAGTGGGTGGAGCGCGCGTAGGAGAATGAGGAATCTGGCGCTCGCGGTACACCTCGGTCGGGATGTATGGGTTCGCACTGTGAACATCTGTGTATTGGAGGTTCAGAGGAGGCGCAGGTGGTGGGTACATGTGAGTTTGCGGGAGGTTCTGAGTGAGTCCGAGAGGGGGTGTGACAAGGCCATCGGATACCGGAACTGCACTTTGGGTAGCCTTCTTCTGGACTTGAGGACTAACAACTCCCCCGCGCGGTCGTTGCTGGGTACCATGGGCAACATTAACCCGCGACACTGCCACTTTGGGCGACTCGATACGCGGCTTCTTAGCCCGAGAACGGTTCGTCGATGTCGCCTGCGCGGTTAGTGCTGATCACGGCTATGTTTGATTGTGTGCTCACCTCGTCGGTGACTCGCCAGTAGCCGCCCTTGCCTGTGCCCATGCCACCCTCAGATACGGGTCGTTCGACATTCTCAAAAGCGGGGTTCATGGAGAGATTGTGGCGAATCGAGTTCTGGCGTTTAGCCTACGGCGATAGCGAGAAGCGCAAACTTACACGGAAGGTCTGGCCGAGGGTGCGGAAGAAGGGCCAGCGCTCTTCCATTGCCTGATAGATCTGCGTGTGAGTATAGGGTACAGAGCTTGCACGAAGAGCGGATCTTGAAATCACGGTGTACTTCTCTACTGCCATGACTCACCTGGTTGAGGGTCAACATCTTGCGTGGCGATGAGGCAATGACAAGCTTGGTCAATATGACGTAGGGAAGCTCGGGCTTGACGGCTGGGCAATCAGCTGTGTACAGAGAGTAACCGTTGTCATGCAACGTCGCACTCAAACGACGAGGAGCACTTGTTTGTTTGGGGCAGCGCAGCAGGGATCGGCCCCAAGGGGCACAGAGGTTGTGGACAGCACTCCGTAGGTACCTCTGTGTGACCATATAGTCATCCCACTCACGCTTTCCGTCATCATGGCAGCCCTCGCGGGCGGTCCACCCGCGCCCCTTCCCGACCCAGCCGACCTCCTCGAGGTGAATCCACGCCGCCTCAGAGAGCGAGAGGTGGCGCCAGTTGCGGTTTATGTCGGTTTTGCGTTCTGGCCGGGAACGACGAAAGTGTCCTTCACGCATTCGGACCAGCATCTCAGGGTCAAACCCGAGCGGGCCGCCGCCGGAACGCACAGCCTGCGCGAGGCCGAGAGTGCGTACCGCCGAGTCGTTCGGGTCCGGGTATGTGACTGGCAGCATAGTGGGAATTACGGAGAGGGGGCGCGGAGGCGGGGATGGGCGCTTGGCCGGACCGCTGCTGGATTCGTCATCCGGTACCGGACTGCGGGCGCGTTTGGGGCGAGAACGATACACGGGTTGAGTGCTGGCTGTAGATGTGGGCTTTGGGGCCGCGGACCGCGCGAGGAGAGCGCGAGAACGCGTGAGGCGGGGAGCAAAGGTCTCCTCGGGCTCGCTGTCGCTCTTTTCGTCATCCCGGTTAGTTGAGCGGAGAGTGGAGAGCTGCATGTCGGGGAGTTGTGGAGGCCACGGGGGGTAAGATGTAAGTTGAGGGCAGGGGGTCTGGAAAGCGACGGTTATGAATATTGAGGGTATGGATGATGACGGGAGTGTCAAGGGTCGTGTAGTAAAGAGGTGGGAGGGGAGAGGGAAGGCAGAACGAAAGGAAGAACGATGAGAAGAGAACGAGGTCAAAATGTGTGCGTGTGAGTGGGGCAAGCAGTACGGATATGGGGAGGGATGTGGATGGTTGACGATGATGATGATGATGGTGATGATGATGGATGCAAAGGATGATGAATGATGAGAACAGAAGCCGACAACTCCCACCGGCAGCACCAGCGGGACGAGACGAGGGAAGTGGACAGCGAGACGAGGAGACGAGGAGAAGAGGAGAGAGGGGAGGAAGGGGAAAGAGAAGAGAGGAGAAGAGCTCCGGGTGGGGTTGTCCAGAGACACAGAGGCCTCGAGATAATACCAAACACCAGGTGCGCCCCAGCCGACTTCTTCGTTTTTTCCGTGTCCTTTGTCACTGTCGTGCTCGTTGCTTGGGCGCTTGTGCTTGTACCCGTCGTCGTCGTCCTTGCCCGCTGGTGTGAGTGAGAGTGAGAGTGTGAGTGGATCCTCCCGTCCCCTGTCAGCGTCACACATTGGGAGGACAGCGTGTGTGCGCGTGTGTGCGAGTGCGGTGTGTGTGTGCTTGTTGCCCGTCCTTGGTATTTCTCCTCCCTTTTCTGTTATTTTCCTGTGCTCTCTTCTACCTTGTATACAAATGTACAAACGATCAAACGAGGAAAGATAGGAAAGAGATCAAAGAGAGAAGAGTCCGTACACACACACACACACACGAAAAGAGGGCAGGAATTTGTCACGACTGGGCCAATCGATGATCAATCAAAACCCTGGCATTCTCAGATTTCTCAGTTTACGAGGATCTGCTCTCCTCCTTTACCTTTGTGTGTGTCCGGGCCTTCTCATACCTCGAGCCCACGCACACACTACACACAGCCACACACAGATGGCCAAAGGGCAGGTGGTCATGGTGATCATGGTGATGATGTCGGCGTGGGGCGTGGCGCGCAGGCATGCCACCTGATCACCGAAAGCTCGCAGCTCGCAGGCCTCGAGGCCTCGCCGACCACGTCTTGCAGCCTCGAGGCATGCTGGATCGCAGGCCTGGCCAGAATAGCCATATCGGGCACGGTGCTAGCCCCTGCTCTGCTGATCTCGTATGATTGTGGCAATCTGCGGATCCATTCCTCATCTGCCAGTCGCCGATCATGGATCGTGGACCGGTTGCGTGCTTGCACGCTGCACGCTGCTAGCCAGCTCGAGAGCCTGTCTCTTATCATCCGTCCCGGCCGTCCCTCGGCTCTCGGAGTGCGGTGGTAGATCCAAATCTCCAGGATCCCAGGAAAGGCCCGGGGAACCGAGGATGCGGCCGCGAGGCCCTTGCGTGCCCCCCGACCTCGCTATACCGACGATCACACTGGCTAGCGCGATAAGCGCCGTTGGCCGTTGGCCGGTTAGTGGATCGCCTGCTAGGGGAGAATACGAACGAACGGCGTGGTGGATGCGAAGAGGAGAACAGAGCCTGTCTGCAGCCGAGAGTCTTCGAGCCTGGACCGTCTTAGCGCCGTCCCGGGGCGCGGGGCGGGGCACCTCTGCGCCCTACAAGCAACGACAGCGACTTGGTGCATTGGTGGGGGTGGCCTCGCACCGTTCAGTGTGAGGGTGATTGGATATTTGGATCTTCGGGGATGGAGGGCGCTGGCTCGGTCTGCGTGGCCTTGCGCGACCTTCCTCAAGGCCTCAAAGCTTCTGGCGTGCGTGCTCGAGCCCAGTGTGAGGTTGTGATATTGTGATCAAGTTGGCCAGGTTAGCAACGAGGACAGGACCCAAGAGGAAGGCCGGACCCAAGGACCCGATGGCCAAGGGCGTTGTACTCTGCCACAGTCGTCACCATATATCGAAGCACGGCGCCCATGATCGTGATCCATCACCAACCATCCCGCGGCCGGGTAACACCTAGATCATGGATGTTGAGATCGCGCTCGAGTCGCTGGCGGCACGGAAGTACGCAGGCTTCTATTTCGATCTCCTCATCTCTGCAATCTGCGATCTGCGTTCTGCGATCTCTGCAAAAGGTCGCACAGTTCCCGATCCGCCCAATCGCGACAGGCTGACTGTTTGCTGTTTGTTGTTTGTAATTCTCTTGTTTGTTTGTAATTCCCTCCAGCGGTATTCGTGGTTTGTCAATCATGATCAGAAAGAATGGAAGATGGAAGAAGCAGCACACATACCCATGTCTGTTAGTGAATTTGGGCAGGGCAGTTGAGCACAGTGGATTCACACTCGTCAGTCGCTGCTTGTCGTTATGAAAAGCTCAAACTGCCAGCGAGCTGTACAAACAGCCATGAGGTCATGAGCTCTGCAAACAACTGTCAGGGGACTACAAACACTCACAGGGTCCTTTGTAATCGCCAGCGCATCTGGACAAAATGGTGAGGAACAACAGCTACCGATCGCACACCACCGACACATCACAATACGGAACGCGGGGGGCCGGGGGCTGAAGCGCCGATGCTGATCGCTGATCGCAGCTGGCCTTATATGTTGATGGGGGTGCGGCCCGCGCGCGCCGCGGTCGTACTATTCTCTCAATCCCTCGAAGGGAGTGTGCTCGGCGCGGGCCATGGGGATGGGCACTAGGCGGTTCCGGATAAGAAGAGACCAGAGCCATCCAGAACTCAGTCCGCAAATACTACCTGAGCGAGGGCAAGGGCCCCTCCAGCCGAAGCATGCGGAGTACATGCCTCCTTGGCTCCTAAGCGTACTCAGCGAGCTCAGTACTCAGCACTGCTGTTGCATTGCAAAACACTTGCAGCTCGAGAGATCGAGAGAGCTGCTAGGTGCAACAATGCAAGGATGTTCCAAGTTCCAAACATAACCAACCGGACCCATCTTGATCATCCCAAGGCTCAGCCAGGCTATCAGTGATGGTTAACCAGTCATTAATAGTCCATCTCCCGGCGGATGCTTGACAGTAGTCATCTGGCCTTCTGAATGTTCTGATCCACATGGCTTTTCTGATCGATCTGTTCTCGCCGCGAGCGTACTCACCCGTTTGCTCGCGGCTCGCTTGCTCGACCCGCGTTCTGTCCATACCTGTCCATACCTGTCCATCGATCTCGTGCAAGCTCTGAGATCTGGAGATCTGAAGCTCAGAAACAGACACAATCCCAGATCCCAGAGGCTTAGAGGGTAGAGCTGAATGTGACCGAGAGATCAGCGGGCTTGGGGGTATGATCGGGTATGCGGATATGTAGGGATGCGAGGATGTTGTGATTTGCGTGTGCAAAGTCGAAACGCTAGGTGTATAGGCGTCGAACGGCGGATATTCTTGAACAAGGAGCAATAACCGCCAGGCCGCCAGGCGGGTATCACAAGAGATGTACCGTACCGTACGTTCCACCAAGCTTTCCCCAGCCGACGCACCAGTACACACGTACACACTCCAGGTAGCCAGATGAGCGAAGAATGATGCAGAATTGCAGTGTCAACGGTCTTGTCAAGGTGGTGTTTGTTTCGCGGTACTGCTTGGAACTTGGGGGGTGGGGTAGGGCGACTCGCGAGTCTGCGAGTCCGGCTCCGAAAATGACGTCCACAAGTTCGCGATTCCGGTTTCCTCGAAATCCTCGATTTCCTCAACTTGCTCGACTTCCTCATCTCGACTTCAACCCATCTTCCCTCCAACAGCTCTCCCAACACTATGCCAACACCACCATGGGTCGCGACTTCCCTCGCGGAGATACTGGGCCTGGGTACGTGTGAACACGGGATGTGGTGTATCTGTCCCCTGCCTCACCAGGTTTCCACTCCCTCTCGCGCTCTCACTGACGGCAGACACGGAGACGATCCGCGAGGTCATCATACCTGATCTCGAGGGGTATGCGTCCGAGGTCCGTCTGAGGGGGCATTTGCAGGTGGGTTCTGAGGGTGTGGTCAGCGCTTGGGCAGCTTTGGGCAGCTATGGTTTGGAGTTGGTCTGGTCGGACAGGTCTTTAGATCACTGTGATCGTTACCTCTCAGAGTCGCGTTCTCGGGGCTCCCATGACTATGAAACTGACCACTCATAACACCTTCTTTCCCTGCTTCCTTACTTACACACAGGACTTTCTCGGCAGCACACCCGCCGCACGCGCCTTTTCGGACCGCTACATTGCGTACCGCTTCCCCTCGCTCGCGGCGACGGTGAAGCCCCAGATCCTCACCCCTGATCCGGACCTCGCCAAGCCGAAGAAGACCAAAAACGGGACCGGCAGCGCATCCCGCTCCGCAGGCCCCAGCGGACGCGCGACGCCAACCCGCACTCCCACGCCCTCCGCGTCGATCCCAGACTCGCTGCACGCCGCGTTTGGGACGACCGGCAAGCTGTACCAGAAACACGACGAGTTTGCGCTTCCGCCATCGCGTGGCGGGTCGGGGACCGGCACCCACCGCTCGCAGCCTGGGTCTGGGGCGCAGACGCCGGTTCGCCGCGCAGGCGCCGTCACGATTACCGAGGTGAAGAAGCCCGCCGCGAAGGATAAGGGCAAGGCGAAAGAGGAGAAGATCTGGGATCTCCCGAAGAGCAAGGAGGTACTGCGCCTGGAGAAGATTGTTGATGACCTGCGCGGGCTGCAAGCCGGCCTTGGGAAGGGTGCGCCGTCGGATGCCCCGCCGTGTTTCTGTCAAGGTGGGTGCTGCATCCTCCCCCAGGAAGCATCTACTGACGGCAGCCCGTGTTCACCCTCTCTCGACGTATACGCCGCAGTGCTCGTCTTGCGGACTCATCCTGTGCTCCCTCCAACCGGCACATGCCCCGTGTCCATCGTGTATGCGGCCGACACTATCGCCTCCGGCGCTGGCGCGTCTTATCCAGCGGGTGGAGGGCGATGTCGCGGCACAGCTGTCGCACGAGCAGGACGAGCGCGACGAAGCCGAGCGGAAGCGCAAGGAACGACTGCTGATTGCCTCTGGCGGCGGCGCTTTCCCCACTCTTCCCGGTGGTGCCCCGCGCGCACCTGCATCAGCCGCGGACGCCGCCCGCCGCGTCCTCACGATCAACAAGCCTGCAAAGGGCAAGGGCCGCACGACAGTCACTGCGACGACATACACGTCTACCCCGGCGTCGTCCAAGCCCAAGGCGAAGGAACCCGAGACGCCCGTGGACGACAGCGTGCCCCGGCCGCGCTCGCCGCCACTCGATGAGAAGCGCGTCGACAAGGAGCTCGCCAAGGCGCTGGCGTGGCGCGACGAGAACGACCGGCCGTGGGCGGACCCCAAGGCTGAGCGCCGCGGCGAGATGTGGGACTACATCCCCCCACTGGTTATCGAGCTCGCGGGCGAGGAGGGCACGGGGCGCCGCCGCCGCGCGAGACAGAAGAAGGCGGGCGTGGGCGTTGACGGGCGCGTGGTTGTTGGTGCTGCTCGGTAGTGCGCAGTAGAGTTAAAGGGGGGTATATACTATGCAGCAGGGCCCGAGGGTACAGATTCTGACTAGACACATAGGATTCTGCAAGACATGCATCAAGTCGTCTGTCAACTGGTTCACGTCGGGGTTGCCACTTCTGATGGTGATAACGTACGGGATAAAGTTTGTGTGGGTTTGCGTGGGTTAGACTCGGTCCAGCCGGTCCAGATGGTCCAGATGGTCGAGAGCACGCGCGACGTGTGTTCATTAGCCGGGTGGAGACATGGATCCATGGAGAGATGGTATGGCAGAAATACGTCACCCCCCCAGGTCGGCACCCTCTTTTCTGCTCTCTCTGGTCGTGTTATGTTATATCATCGTCACAAGCCTCGGTGAGGCAAAAAGGAAGAAAAAAAAAAGGAGTGGTGTACGATTATGCATCGTGGATCGAGAATCGTGGAGTCGTTGGAGTGATTGCTGTACCTGTGGGAGTGGATATGCATGTCTCGCGCATGGACGACTGACAACGACTGGGAAGCATTGAGCAATGAGCCTTCACCACGGTCCCGCCGCCGCCACCTACGTACATAGAGTAATCAGTCACACCGCGAGGCCGTAAGTGTAGCACGCAGCGTGCTCCCATTCCATTTCCGTCCGTCCAACATCGTATCACGCACAACAAAAACATCTTTTGCCTCTGACTCTTCTTTATCTTGATCTTTCTCTCCATCTGTCTCTCGCGGCATTGCTCTGCACGCGACCCACCCCTCTCACCCTCGGCGTCGTTGCACCCCAACTCGGGTTTCCGATTCCGGCCCAGCACAGCCGGAGCGCCACCGCGCCCCCCCTGCCGCCCCCGCCGCCCGCCGCCGGCGCACCCCGCCCCGGTAGCTCGCAGCCCGCGGCCTACCCTACCTCCCTGTCCTGTCTCGGTCCCACTCGGGCGGAGCGTGAGTGAGCGCCCGGAGCTCGGAGACTCTTCACACTTCATCCCACTCTTCATCTCATCCTCATCCACTCTCTCACCCCCACGCGCGCGTTCTGGCCCCGCATCACCTACAACCACTGGTCCTGGTCCTGCTCCCACGGTCCCACTGTTCCCGGTCCCCCGGCCATTCCATCAATCCGTTCCATCCGCCATCCGCCACCGGCCACCGACCCTCGTCCCCTGGTTGTCGCAGCACGGCAGTGTCCGCACGCACGCACGCACTCACTCTCTATCAAACCACAACTGCATCTCACGGCATCCTGCATTGCTACGTCCTGCATTTGAGCAACGCTGGAGATCTGGAACTCTGGACCTGTCTCCGTCATCACTCCGGCCCCACGGTTCCCGCCCTCCACATCGGTTCGCGTGTGGTTGCACCGCGCCCTTGTTCCGTGCTCGCTCCGCGCACTCGACACTTTTGACACTTGACACTTGACATCTGACACCGGCACTTTCGCATCTCGCTCCCCACCACACGCCGCAATGGGAAACGCCTCGTCACATCCCAACGGGCCGGACCAGCCGCCCGTACCGTCAGGCCCGCCGGGGGCGGCAGCCCGCGAACGAAGTGAATCGACCCGCACACGCGAGCGTACGCGCGACCGCGACCGTGATCGTGACCGCTCCGTCCCCGAGCTTCCGCCATCGCCGCCTCCCCCGCCCACGCCGCTGCTCATGCCGTATGCGGGGCATCTGTCGCCGCAGAACCCGCACTGCCTCTCCCATCCACAGGCACACGACTACAGCAAGACGGTCGTGACCACACTCATCCTCGACAACGAGCTTGCGCCGTTCTACCGCGGCCTCGACGATTTCGAGGAGGAATGGACCGAGGACGATATCCGCACCGCGCTCGAGCAGGCGCGCGAAAAGGATTATGCAGCGGACGTTCAAAACTCGTTTACCCAGCGTCTCAAGGAGGTGCGCGTCGGTGGCAAGGAGCTCGGCCCGCCGCTAGATGTGGCAGAGCGTGAGCGGCGCGAGGCCAAAGCGTATCTCGGCGCGGTCGAGTGTCCCATCTGTTTCCTGGTGAGTAGAAGGAGGATGTGCTTCAGGGGACCCTGGCTGACGCACAGAACTATCCCCCGAACATCAACACGTCGCGGTGCTGCCAGCAGCCCCTGTGCACAGAATGCTTTGTGCAGATCAAGCGCGCAGATGCGACAGACACGCACCTCGAGAGCGAGCCGGCGTGCTGTCCCTACTGTGTCGAGTCGGAGTTTGGCGTCATCTACGAGCGCCCTACACCGGTTGCCACGCCCGTCGACGTCCTTTCCGTTCCGCAGAACGCCCTTAGCACATCTCCCGAGGCGGAGATGAGTGGCTTCTCGGCTGCCCTCTCCCTTACGGAAGAGGGTGCGCTGACTCCACCAAAGCGCGAGTCTACGCCACGCAGGAAGAGCGTGTCCTCCAAGGCCAAAGAGGTCATCACCATTGATCAAATCCGCCCAGACTGGGAGACAAAGCTCAACCAGGTCAAGGCGGCTGCCGCGCGGCGCGCCGCCAGGCGAATTGTCATGCGCCAGGTGGGTGTAATGTAACGCTGTGACTAACTTGCAGGTTGGCGACCGCCTCATCCCCATCGGATACACGTCGTCGCGCGCCACAGGCCAGGCGGACTTTAGCATGTCGCTGCCGCCCGAGGAGCCCCGGCGCTCGCGGCGCACGCGTGAGCGCGAGCGTGAGCTCGAGGAGGTGAGTGATGACAGTATGCTGGTGTTTCATATATTCCATGTGGGACCCTCGCTTACAACAGATGATGATCATGGAAGCGATGCGGCTGTCGATGATCGACCACGAGGAGCACCAGCGCAAGCTGGCCGACGAGGACAAGAAGACCACTCCGGGAAGGTCAAGTCCCGCCGGTCCCGGCGAGCCGTCGTCGCAGGCAGGACCCTCGACTCTGCGGGGAGGCTCCTCGGCACCAGGCCCATCGAGTGGGTCGACACCGTCGTCGTCCCGCCGCTCGTCCTCCGCAGGTAATACTCACAACTCGTGGCGCGCCGCGCAGTCGGCTGAAAGCGGCGGGCGCGCACAGGCTGCGGCTTCGAAACTCCTCTCCAAGATCACTGTCAATCGTTCGCGTGCAAACTCCAAGAGTAGTGTTCACTTTGCGCCGTCCCCTACCACTCTGGGCCCCTCTCCGTCTGGATCCAAAGCCAACTCTGTCAGCGGCAACGGTAGCGGGAGCGATGTAGCCACTGGACGCAACCGCTCGTCGTCGACGCCGAGTCCTGCGCCTCCGACGCTTCACGCACACTCGCCACTTGCGCTCGACGTCAACGCCGGTCCGTCGCGCGGCCGCCATAGCATGGACGTGCCTCCGACGAATGTCAATGGCGGTGGATTCGTCCCGATGAACGGCACTGCGCCAATCGAGGAGCAGCCTGCGGGTCCCGGCCTCCCTACCATCCCGACGGAGAGCCCCGCAATCCTCACGTCGCCAGAGGATGTGCTGTCCCTGCCTACCTCGGACTCGCAGAGCGCCCATCCGGACAGCAATGCGTCGAGTCAGCCGTCGTCCCATCCGTCGAGCGTCGCGGGTATTATGAGGGAGGAGGCGGAGCTGCCGCCCGTGCCAGAGGCGGAGCTGCCTCCCCTTCCGTCTGAGGCGGCTGGGCAGACAATGCCTATGGAGTCAGAGCCATCTATGACTGAGACTCTCGAGACCATGACCGAAACGGTCCATATTCCAGCACTTGTTCCCGAAGCGCCCCCGCCAATGCTTCCACCCAAGTCTACAGTCCCCGCGATTCCCCCAATTCCCACCGCAGCCAATCCTCATCCCGAGCTCGCGGCGCTGATGGCCGAGGCGGTCGCCGAGGAGGACGCGCCACGCTCCCGTGCCACTCCGATGCGCAGCGCCAGCCAGAGCACGTCGACGTCGGATCTCATCAGCATGTCGAGCCGTGCGTCCACGCCCGGACAGGACACGCCACAGCGCCCAACCGTACCGCTTTCAGCGATGGCGGATGAGGACGACTGAGTGCGTAGGGAGAAAATAGAACAGAGTAGACTGCATGCCCTGCGAAGCCTGCGAGCGGCGTCGCAGACAATACAGCAATGGCTCCGCGCCATTACTGAGACACGCAAAGACGACTATAGCAGCGCAGGCCAGGGTTCTGTTCGCTCTGGGCCCAGTTACGCATTCACACTAGGGCATCCATCTCGGTTCATCTAGCAGTACATTCCATCCCAATTCTTATCGCCATTCCTACCATTCTACCTATCCGCCGGCGCGCCGGCGACCGTTGTTCTTGTCCGTTGTCTGTACAATATACATACCCATGCACACCGTGGGATGAGCGAGACGGAGGCAGCCGAAGCGGAGAGAGGGGAACATGGGGGGACAAGGCGATATGCGGCGTATGCGGCACTGTCGGCACTGCAGACCGAATCTGCGTGCCTACATGTCTGCGCGGTCGTGATTCGCCCCGCGCCGCGGCCGATTCGGAGGATCGGACTCGCGCCCTGACGGTGTCCGTATCGGGTGCGGAACAATGAATGACACCCAGCCGGGCGCAGGATTGTGAAACCAAACAATGCGGACGCGCTGACGCAGCATCTACATTTTACCACTTTGCTTGGCGGACAAATGAAGCTCAGAGAACAGGATTACAGTGACTCGAGACTGTGGTGGCCAATCGCTATCCGACTCCCTCAACAGCTCGGAGCCAGCCACCGCATACTGCCGCATACCCCCTCGCCCCGCTGGTGGGAACCCGGAATCCCTTCGAGGCCCTCGAAAACCCTTGTTTGGTGCGCTGCCACTGACGTTGCACGGTGTAATGACCCCGATTGACGTCATCGCTGCTGTCATGCGCCGTCGTCAGGTGGCCTGCATCCTGGGTCTCGGCCTGGACACTGCG
Source organism: Apiotrichum sp. Y4204 (assembly GCA_025531455.1). Classification (NCBI taxonomy): domain Eukaryota; kingdom Fungi; phylum Basidiomycota; class Tremellomycetes; order Trichosporonales; family Trichosporonaceae; genus Apiotrichum; species Apiotrichum sp. Y4204. The sequence continues at coordinate 167,631 of JAMYHL010000055.1, read as the reverse complement.
CTTGTGTGAGCTTGTGAGCCTTGCGAGCGTGAGCTTGTGACAAAGTGCAAGTAGTTGCCCGCGCACCGTGAGTGTGGAGGCGACAGTACTGTAGTGGGTTGGATTTGCGGGCGGTCTGGTTGGATAGTCCACTGGCCCAGTGGAGCGCATAAGAGTCGTTCTCATGGGAAGATCCATTTCTCTCAACATCTCCATCTTTCCAACTTCCATTTCTCTTGCATACATTCGCATCGTACTCCACTCCCCTATCGCATCGCATCGCATCCCATCCCATCCTATTCAGAATGAAGCTCCTCGCCCCTGTCCGTCTCGCCCTCCGCCAGCGCACCCCGGTCCTCACCCGCGGCTTTGTGAGCACGCTGCCGCGCAGCATGCCGGTCGACGGCAAGGCGGTGAGTCCCAATGAATAAGGTGGTGGTGGTGGTGATGGGCGCCATAGGGCTTTGCTCTTGGTTTTTTTATTTCCTGGATCTTGTTTCTTTGCTCTTTATCCTTTATCCTTTGCTCGCGCTCGTGCCAGCCGTTCAGAGCTTGTTCTTTACCACCCGCATCACCATCATCGCTGCCCTCTGTCCTCCCCATCCCTTTTCTGTTGTGATCCACGCTGACATCCAGGACCCCTGGGTCGGCAACCATGCGGTGAGTAGCCAGCGAATCGGAATCTTGTAGTGTGGCGACGCTTTAGCCTCGTGAGAGGGGTTGAGGGACGTTTCTTGGTCTCCTGGTTATCCGTCGCGGAAACTAGGACCCAGGACCAAGGTTACGGCGTACATCCGGGGTGGGGTGCGGTATGTGGACGCCCAGCTCACATGGCTCGCATTACTCATCTGCTCGGTCACGAGCTACGGCCCTCCACCCTCGTCCCCCCTACGACCGTTCGCCCGTCGCCACTCTCCACAATGACAAGTTGAAACTCACTCACACGCAGACCGAGTCGGAGCAGGACGTGCGCGCAGACCACGACCGGAACGCGACCGGCAAGCCGACGGCGATGATGCAGGAGGAGACTGTCGAGGAGCTGCACGCGCGCCAGGAGGAGAACGACTACCACGAGGCCCTTGAGAAGGAGCTGCCCAAGACTGGCACCCAGAAGAACGCCAAGTAAATGCAAGAAGGCTGAACCGGAATCGCACAGTAAAGGAAAACGGTGCATCGTAGCGTGTGATTGTACATGTGCAGGATGAATTGCTCGACGGAGATGGATATCGGATGTCTCGACAAGGTGGATACTAACAGATGGGGTGGATACTAACAGATGGGTAACAAGCTGGGTAGATACAGACGGAAAGGTGGGATAAGACGGAAAGCGGTAGATATAATAACGATGGAGCTTACAATGATACGGCCGTACGGCTTGTAACCATCTAGATCTCGGCGCACTCGGCGAGCATCACTCAACTACCACGAGATCGCCAGTCACCGGGTCAAACTCGGCGAGCGCCTCGTCCAGGAGCGCAACCTTCTTCTTGAGCCGGCCGGGGTCGACACGCTCTATTTTCGCCACAAAGGCGTCAATTGCCTCGCAGTTGCCCTCCTCGTCGACGTTGAGCGACTCACGCGGCTCCCTGCTGTCAGTGGGGGAATATTACGTTACTCACCAGGTACTCGCGTTCAGCGGCCAGCCGGTCCACAGAATGAGGTAGTGGAAAATACGCGACTTGTCTGCGCGGCGGCCTACCGCCCGGCGACTGCTGTCAGTTATTTACAGATTGAAGTCAACTCACCCGAGGATCTTCTCCATGTGATACCGCTCCTCGTCGCCCTTCTCGACGACGGTCCGGACTTTGCGCCTGGAGTCAGCTGAAGGAACCATCGGCGTCAGCTCACCTCCGCAGACAGTTCGCCCGGATGCAGCGGTTTGGCGGCGCCGGCAGAATGAGGTCCGTGGTCTTGTCTGCCTGTCAGCCGAGGTATACCCAGCACCCACTCTTGATGTGGTCGGCGCAGTCTGGACAGTGCCACGGACTTTTGACGCGCGTCCCGACGGGTCCTACACCCGCGCATCCCCAGTGAACGCGCCCGTTGCACTGCGAGTTAGTAAGGGCGTGATACAACTCGTACCTTCTCGCACTCGAGCTCCTCGGAGATCATGGTGTACTTGTCCCACCCACGCGGAAAGGGCGGCCACACGCCGTTGCCGCGCTTGATGCCGTCGCTCGCTTTGAGGGTAACCACCTGAGGCTGTGTGCTGAGCTTTGCTATCGTGCTCTTCCGCTCGCTCTTCGAGAACGGCTTGACGGATTCATCGCGGGAGACCAGCGGCGACTGCGTCCTTTGTTGTGCGCGGGAACTGGAAGCCTTGCACGAGGAGCTGGAGGACGACTTTGACGACTCGGAAACGGCTGGCAAGGAGGTCTCGCGGGGGACCACGTAAGGGCTCGCCTTCGCGCGCGCCTCCTTGGCCATCGGGCGCCCTGGCGCGCGGGACGTGCTTCTGCTGGGGACCTCACTGGACTCAATCTCGCTCCCCGGTGATGACGCCGAGGACGGAAAGCTGTCAGAATCAATCGTGATGATGTCCGGCGGGGACTGCGAGGTCTGCGTGACAGTCTTGCATGCGTGCGCGCCTGTTGGAGGGATAACTCTCGATCCGACGGGGGCAGGCGGGGTGAACGGTGTCGCGCGCACGCGACTCGCCTTGGACGGTTGAGGCTTTACCGGCGAGCTGCTCACGATGCGGTCCACCTCGTCTTCATTCGACAAGCCGTCGTCCACCTCCATGCCTTCCGTCCCCTCCTCGCTCTCCTTGATCTGTTCCACGGGCGAAGGCGATCCAGGCGATCCAGTAGGGATCGGCGTGTCCACCTCCACCTCGGAAGCGGTCGCCTCCACGTCGACGTCGATCTGCGCCACCTCTTCCTGCGTATTGCTCGGCCCAGCTTCGACCTCCGCGGCCTCCGCGACCTCCACAGCCTCTGCGGTTTCAAACGGCTTCTCCCACGAGGAAGGTATATCGCCGTCGTCGAGGGGGAGCTCGGACATGATGGTGCGCGATTCCTCCAGACCCCTCAGGCCGAGGCGCGCGAGCGAGTCTTCCTGCACAGACTCAGGATAAGCCGGGGAAGGCTGCCGGGCCCTAGAGGACGTAGACTGTTTGGAGCGTGGTGACGGCGCGGCCTCGCGTTCCAGCTGGGTAAGCGTCATCTCCTCTGTGAGTACTGGAGAACGCTCGGACGGGGAAGGCAGGTGGACGCTAGTCTGCAGTTGAGGACCGCGGGGAATGAGCCCGACTCCCACACTGTTTTGCCCGGATACGCGGCTGAGGACCTCGCGGACGAGCGCGTCGAGCCCGCGGACGCACGCCTCGATTCCGTCCACCTTGGAGCGCATCTCCTCGACCGATCGTAGACGGTGGTCGGTCGCCTCCATCCTGCTGCGGAGTTCCTCCATCTCGGCGCTGGCTTGGGAACGCACCCAGTCGAGCTTATCGTTGATCCGCGCCTCCTGCTCGCTGTGGCAGGTGCGTATTGCCGCGAGGACGGCGTCGGGGGTCATTCCGAGGGGCGCCGCGGGGGGAGGAAGAAATATGGGAACGGAGCTCCCTTCGGGGGCCGCGGAGATGACTTGCACTTCTGGAATGTCAGAATAGCAGGTTGCGGGCTGGGGAAGGCATACCTCTCGGCTCGGGTAGGAGCTCTGTCGCCTGCGAATCCTGCTCTGTTGGCATTGATGGTGAGGACGCGGGTTTTGGGTCAGCGGGATAGAACGGATTACAGAATGTGAGGGGCTCGAGCGGCGGAGAAGCCGGACGAGGAGCAGTCCAGAGACGGGCTACACTGGCTATGGACTCGGTGGAGGCCGTCGCGGCCGGTGGGTGGTCGTGTGGGGATCCGCGGGGTTGGGACATTTTGGGATAATGTTGAAAGAGAGATAGATGGAGAGGAGATGAGGGGGAACGCTTGATATGATGATTCAGAGAAAAGAGAAGAGAAGACGAGTTAATGTTCTCGTCGTCGCCAAGAAAGACGGTTTGCGCTACCGTGCACTTTGCCTGGGAATACCGCGGGGCATTGTTGAACGCGTCGCGCACAACAAGCATACGACCAACCTCCACCTGCCTACCTCCACCTTTTGCTGGATGGGCCAGCTTTGTTCTCACACCGCTATCGCCACGGCTATGGTATCGCCACGGCCATCAACGTCCATGCAGGGGGCCATGAGTGGACTCGGCTCGTCTGTACATGTTCTTGATGCACGCTGCATGCTGTGGACCCAATCCCGGCCCCAGGGGTACGACTGTGCAGGATTGTACTAGGGCAATGCTGCTTCTCGGCTTCTCAGTTGGGTGGCGACGATGACGTCTGGATATGACGGTCTCGGGCCGAAATTATAGTATTTCCGTTTCAGAATCGAACCGCGTCGCACTACATTCACTCAAGCTCCTAAACAAACACTTTACCACGAAGCCACGGCCTCAACAAACCCCAAACTCAGAACTTTGGGGGCGCCCCAGCCCGCCTCCACACCTCCACGTCCACCCGTCGACGTTGACCTCCAGAGGCGACTTTGATCCACAACATCCACAACACCCATGGCCCACCACATCATTGACATGCCCGCCGCCGCTGTTTCTGGTGAGTGAACGGGAGGCAGCTAGCGGACTGAGATGCCTTCATTCAGCTCAGCCAGCCCGCCCTAGTTAACACAGCATTCCTGATTCCCGAGCTCACACCAGGATCGGACAAGTACTCGGTCATCCTGCCGACGTACAATGAGCGCAAGAACCTGCCCGTGATCGTCTGGCTTTTGGCGCGGACGTTTGAGAGCAAGTGAGTGCCCTGAAGGCTCGGGTTGATGTGCTGGTAGAGTCTCAAGCTCGAGTTGTAATCGGAGTTGGAGCTCGACACGGGACATTCAAGATGGTCACTCTGAACGAACGGCACATCCACAGGCGCATCCTACAAACCAACCACACCCTGTTCTTGTCGCTGACCCCAGCTCGCTCGACTGGGAGATTATCGTGGTCGACGACGCCTCGCCCGACGGCACGCAGGATGTCGCGCGCCAGCTAGCCAAGATCTACGGCGAGGACCGCGTCGTCCTCCGCCCGCGCGCGGGCAAGCTCGGTCTCGGGTGAGTGCATCAACAAAAGCCAACAGTACTTATCCCAGCACGGCGTACGTCCACGGCCTCAACTTTTGTACCGGCAACTTTGTGATCATCATGGACGCCGACTTTTCGCATCACGTACGTGAAATGTGATCCGCCTATTACTGACATTTTTCCAGCCCAAATTCATCCCCGAACTCATCAAGCAGCAAAAGGCGCACAACCTCGACATTGTGACTGGAACGCGGTATTCGTCGACGCCGCGCCCGGACTCGCCGGGCGTCGGACTCGGCCCAGGCGGCGTGTACGGCTGGGACCTGAAGCGCAAGCTTGTGTCCCGTGGCGCCAACTATCTCGCGGACACGGCGCTGCAGCCCGGCATCTCAGACCTCACGGGCAGCTTTAGGCTGTACCGCACCCCGGTCATCCGCGACATTATCGGGCGGTGTACGTCCAAGGGATACGTCTTCCAGATGGAGATTGTCGTGCGCGCGCGCGCGCTCGGATACACTATTGGCGAAGTACCAATCACGTTTGTGGACCGGATCTATGGCGAGAGTAAGCTCTCCGGCAACGAGATTGTCGGGTATGCCAAGGGCGTGCTCAACCTTTGGTGGGGTGTCGAGTAAACGGCGCGTGCGTTGTAGAGTGGAGAGAGTAATAAGACGCTAGGATGTACAATGCATGACTCATGATACAATCAGCCTATGGAGTAATCGCGCGCAGGCGCAAGTGGGGCTGGAGAAAAGGGTTACACTTTTCACGGATACCACTGATATCGCTGGATGGGCGCTACGGACTGACAACTGGTAATATACAACTGAACGACCAGAACAAGGACTCGCTAGACCCTCACGCTCACCGGGCGGTGGGACACGAGCGAGGGCTCGGAAGTGAGCGTGTGCTCGCCGCTCTCGGGCTCGGCCTGCGTCCAGGTAGAGTACGCTGTGCGGAAGCTCTCGCGCGTCTGCGTGCTGCTGCGGTTGGTGGCAGGGGCGGCCGTCTCCTCGGTGACGTCCGCATGGGATACGCTACCTCGACCGAGCGCGGCAAACACGCCGGCAGACTCGGTGCCCGGCCGCCAGCTCCAGCGACTCTCGGCACTCTCCCAGCTCCCGCGGCGGCGGACCGCGCGCATGCTCGCGTCGTCGTCGCACCGCCCGTACCCGCGCGACCGTGCGTTAAACGACAGCGCGTGCGTCGAAACACCATCATACATGCTCCCCGGCGCGTCCGCGAAGGCGACGGAGGGCGAGACAGGGTTGTGGGACGCGGGAGAGGTGCCCTGGAGTACTGCGGCCGGTGATCGCGTGCTGTTGGGGCGCTGGGCGCGGTCTGTGCCGAGTGCGAATGTGCTGCTCGCGAGGGTAACAGTCGACGCGTCGGGTGCAGGTGGGGAAGAAGGATGCGGGTTGTTACGTGGGTGATACCTCGTGTGCCGCGGTACACGTACTTCGTCTGGCGGCGGCCCGGGTGGTGGAGGGAAGGTGGCGGACACAGGGGAGGACAAGCTTGGCGCTGCAGAGGGACCTGGGGGACTGGTGGCCGGTATCACAATGGGGGAGGAGCTTGTGGACGTCGTCGCCGCGACGGCAATGTGCGCCACTGGAGGTCCGTTGGAGTCAAAGGACATGACGGTGGTGGGCTTCGTGCTAGCGAGCGAGTTTTGGCGCGACCGCCCACCCATGTCGTCGGAAGTGATGGACGTTGCGGCACCCACGGACGAATACGTGTCGCGACGATCCGGGGGCGGCGGACTTGTCGGGACGCGACGCGTAAACGAGTCCGAGTGCGCGAGCGCTTCAGAACCAAATCTGGAGATGATCGACATCGAACGACTGGGTGACGGGGGTAACGGCCGTACGCTCGCGTCGTCGTCGGCGCACAACCCGGACGCCGAGTTGGTGAGCGACTCGTGCGTCGAGCTATGGTCCGCAATGGATATCTGCGGGCGCCGAGGATGAGACGACAGCGATCCCAGTGATGAAGTGCGCGAGCGCGTCAGCACCGACATGGACGCGTGCCGCGACTCGGTGTCTATCGTGGATGCCGGATATGACCGCCTGACGAGGGGAATCGGGAGAGACGGATACGGGTTGTTCAGTTCCCGACGGCGCTCAGTCGGAATGTACGACGAGGACATACTGTGAGAGCGCACCGACATGGATTCTGTCCTGCGGAACGCTGTCCCCGATTCTTCACTGTTGCGGGTCATAATACTGTTAGGGCTCAGCGGTCCCGGTGGCGATAGCGGTATGTCCTGGCGATATCCCAAATGTATGATCGGGGTGGGCGGAAGGGCTTTCCCACTCAAGACGCGTTTACCATTGTTGTTGCCGTTACCTCCAGCAGTATTCGCCGCCGCGATTGCCGCATCGCGCCGGTGCTGGTCGGCATCGCTCCCGCGGCGGGCCCCGAGCTTGCCCTTGAACCACTCGAATATCGGCTGCTTCCCCTGCCTGCGCTGCACCCCCTGTGGGCTGTTCCCAGGGAGGGGCGGGACCGGGATGGACCCTCCACTCGGGGTCTGGCTGTGGGATGGATGACGCGCGCGTACACCACCCTCAGACGACAGGGCCGAGTCTGCGCCTCGCCGCCGATGGGAAAACCGCGGGGCCGAGGTCGAGCGTGGGATCTGCTGCTGGCTTTGGTGGTGGTGATGGTGGTGGTTCTGCAGGTACTGCTGCTGGTGCTGGTGCTGGTGCTGGTGCTGGTGCTGCTGATTTTGGACCGGGATCGGCTGCGGGTGGGTTGGCGGCGGGGCGAGGGGAGCAGGTTGCTGTGGCTGAGTCTGCGGAGGAGGGAGGGAGTAAGAGTTGGGCGCCGGCTGCTGGGGAGTGAACTGGACAGCGGGCTGGAGGATGGGAGTGCCGCCTGCCGAGGGAGGGAGGGCCTCTGGCGGATTTGGGGGAGTGGTCTGCGTCGGCCGCGGGGAGGGAAGCATGGTGGCGTTGCGCGTTGGCGTTATGGTGCGCTGCGGTGCTAAAGTGCGATGCGATGCGATGCGATGCGAATGCTTCTGTATGTGCTAGAGCATTGTGGTCAATGGCAAGACGAGGGAGGGAGAAAGAGAAAGAGGGAGCGTGGTAGATGTCTGAGATCTGAGATGGTCGATGTTGTTCCCCCCAAACTACATTGGTAGAGCTGGTAGTGTGGCAACAAGGGATACGGAATGCAAAAACGGAGGACCAAAATGGCGGGCAGCATCGGGCATCGGGGACTTGTGGGCAAGGCAATGAACTCTGAAGCTAATTACGTAATCTAAAGAGAGCTCCTTGCTCGCTATCTACCAGCTTTTTGACATCATGACCCCGAAATCTGCCGAGTCTCCCGCAGGTCGGACATCGGACCTCGGACCTCGGAGGTGCATAAAGTGCATGTATACGTTGCTATGGCGGATATCCACCATGTGGCCATGCTGCGGCCTCATGCGGTCGGATATCGCATCTCGCACTGGTCGTTTGGGAACGACGGCCTTGGAACCGCGCCGTCGACAAGCAGGCCGAGCAGGCCAACCTTCCACTTCCATCTCTGTGTCTGTGCGGGCGGGCCCCAGTGCCTGCCGCAGGGGTATTGCTGCCCAATTCACACATAACACTGAACATTGCGGCGAATAGCGAATCGTTGCGCGTCGCGTGTCGCCAATCGGTAATGGAGCTTGGAGCTTGGAGCTTGGGGAGTACTATATGTAGGGGGTGAGAGGAGAAGTGCGCCAATCGTGGTGGGCAGCAGTAGGAGAATATAGGAGATGGGCGATGGGCATCAGCTCACTGTATTGGGAGCGGGAATGAGAGTTGGAGGGATTGCTGCGGCGTTCGCGCTCGCGACGCGTCGCGTACGGTCTTGTATCTCGTGGCCCGTGGGCAGGAATGTCGGATTGTGCGGATTCCTCAAGACCGAGCTTGCCGCTTCGCCTTCTGCCGCGCGTGTTAGCGTTCTGGTACATTTGCATGATCGGGGCATCGACGCGACTAGCTCCGGGTCCCCGCTTAGATCTTGCGTGCTGGCGATCGCGGTACGCGACGCCTGTGTCATGGCCTGTGGGCATGTAAGCATGCAACCTGCAAAGGCGGTCATTCGCGTGCTCGATGGCCTCAAGCTCGAAGGACGTTACCACCGAATCTCAATAACCCGACGATCCCATACTGATGCCCGACGATCCCTTCATCCTGGGCCCTGTTGATCCGGCGATCCTCAAATAAGCCGCGATCTGCGGTCTGTTGATCTGGTGATCTGGTGGGTCAGTATTGAGTAGTTTGTGGCACTGCCACCCCGCGCAATGATACATTCAACACATTCAATGGAATAGCAATGAGGGATATGTGCGCTTCGTACGATTCGCGACCCAGAAGCGCGACCCGGGCCGACCCATATGGTGAACTTGAGACCGCGAGATCACACATCCATCCGGCGGCAACTCGGCAACTGCCCTCAGGACCTCAAGATCTCAAGAGACCACAATGGCACGGCCCGTACTTCTACATGTAAACGAGCTGCAGTGCGGGATTTCTCTGGCTCCCCTCTGGTGCACAGAACTGAGGTATTTGTACCAGTGGACGAGGACACGCACCCCCCAAGACCTTTCTACAGCCTCCGTTTCTCATGTGTTGATCATGTCCATAATGTGCGCGATGTGCTCAGGTAGCCGCGGGCACCAGGGAGGCGCAAATAAACTCTCTCTCCACTGACGTCAAAGACAAGCCTTTCCGGCCAACCGCGCCGAACGACCAGTACGAACCTCACAGAGTGGTGCAAGCGACTCGCGACTCGCGACTCGGCCTCGAGATTAAACTCGCCTGACCTGTTATTCCCCATCCATTCCATACTCCCCACACGATGTCCTCCCCCGACGTCAACATTGACGTGCTCCGCCCACAGGGCGGCGTGCCGACCTCGCCGTTCGAGATCCAGATTACCAAGGCTGCGCTGCAGGCGCGCATTGATGCCGGTGAGTGACCAGGGCTGCGTCGAAACACTCGAGACAGCCTTAAACATATATTGAACGCGCGACGAATTTTGCCTCCTGTGATCACTGGTACTGACCGCAGGCGACATTTCGCACGAGGACATCGAGGTGCTCCGTCGCTCATACCGCTGGATGACGATCAGCGCGGGCGTCGGCTGGGCAACCGGCATCCCCGTGTTTCTCTATCTCCGCCGCCGCATGCCCCAGCAGGCCTTCTCCCTCCGCCTCCTCGCCGCGATGACAGTCAGCACTGTGGGCTCGTTTCTGGGCTTTGCGGCCGGCGGCGCGGCCGGCGCAATGGAGGTGCACAACAAGATGCCCGATGCCCAGCGGTGAGTGCCACGCGACGATCCATTCTCTTTGGCTTCTTTTTTCTCTTGCTGACCGAAAGCAAGCTCAAGGTGTTCCAGCAGATTGTGATCGACTCGAAGCGCGCGATTGAGGAGCACAACCGCGGCCTGCCCCCCGGCACATTCAGCAAGCCGCCTTCCGCGCCTGGAGTGCCCGGAGCGCCTGGAACTCCTGCCGCGCCCGGCACACCGGACAGCATCGACGTCGACGGCTCGTCCTCCTCTGCTCCTCCGGACACTGCTCCCTCCGACACCATGGCTCGCTCTCCGGCTGGCCCCGCTGGCCCGATGGCGGAGAAGATCAACACCGCAACAGGGTCCACGTGGGACCGCCTGCGGAGCACACGGCCCGAGAAGCCGCAGCCGCCCTCGCCGGCCGACGACCTCGCGCGCCAGCAGGCCGAGTTTGATGCCATGCTCGAGCGCGAGCGGAGGGGCGGAGACGACCTGGATAAGTGGAAGTAGGGAACCATCATGCATTGCTTGGCATTGAGAGAGGGGTGGGTGGGATGCGAGTTGAATTTGGTTGGCATAATTTACATCGAGACTAATCATGTCATACTGCTTTACTACACTACTGAGGGGGATCGATAATGACCTTGATCACCGGATTGCCCTCCTTATCCTTTCCGGCGCGGGTGAGCTCAAACGCGGCTAGTGCGTCCGTAAACTTGAACCGGTGGGTAACGAGCGGCTTGAGATCCACCAGCCCGCGCTCAACGAGCGAGATGGCGAGCGGGTAGTCGCCCTGTCCGTAGCGGAACGACCCGACGACCTTGAGCTGTTTGGTGACAATGGCGAACATGGGGATCGGGACAGTCGGTGCGCCCATGCCGACCTGGACAAAGGTGCCTGCCGGACGGAGGAGGTGAAGGCCGGCCGCGATGCACGAGGGCGCGCCCGACGCATCGACGCACACGTCAAGCGACCCAGGGCCAAGTGCGGGGATGGAGAGCGCCGCGCGGAGCTCGTCCGCCACGCGCTCGGCGTATGCCTCGCCCGTCTCGCCGTCCTTCTTCGCGGGCTGGAGGAGTGAGTCGCGTTCAGGGGCAGCTTACTCACCGAGAGAAAGATGTCGCTCGCCGCGTAATTTTTCGCAAAGTCCAGACGCTGCTGCTGCACGTCAACGGCCACGACGCGCGCGGCACCAAGCGCCTTGGCAACCGCCATGCAGAGCAGGCCGACCGGCCCCGCGCCAAAGATAATCACGTTGTCGCCGGACCGCATGTTCGCGAGGTTGTTGAGCGCGTGGACGCCGACGGCGAGCGGCTCAATCATCGCCCCGTCCTCAAACGACACAGCGTCCGAAATCGGGTGCAGCATGTCGAACGGCAGGCGGTCTGGGGTCAGTAAGTTACCGTGTATTGAACGCCCAACTCACAGTAACGGCAGAGTGTGCCGAATGTGTATGGGGGCGTCGCCGCGAACGTCATATTTGGGCAGAGCTGGCGTAAGACCTCGGCCCCATCGCTGCACCTACCTCGTAAAGACCCATTTTGCACTGTCCGCAAGTGCGGCACCCCATGCCGGGCTCGAGGGCGACGCGCTCGCCGACCTTGAGCCCGCTGGATGCCGGGACGTCCGGGCCGAGCTGGACGACGGTGCCCGAGCTCTCGTGGCCGAGACACATGGGTTCGCCGAGCACAAAGCTGCCGATGCGCGCGTGCTCGAGGTAGTGCACGTCCGAGCCGCAGATGCCCGTCTTGGCAATGGCCACGAGCACCTGGTCGCCGGTGACGTCTGGGACCGGGCGCTGCGGTTAGGGATAAATGTGGGAGGTGGGGAGCCTGGCGACGGGGAGCTGGTGACCTCTCCACTGCCGCCGGCAAGACTCACGTCCTCGAACTTTGTGTCGTGGATGCCGTGCAGCACGAATGAGGGGTTATCGTTCTTGAGTGCCATGGTGGATGTGGATGGGAGTGAAGTGGAGATACCAGATGCCAGAGATGCCCTGTTTCTCGTGTTGCTGCTTATAGACCACCTCGAGTACAATCTCACACATGCTGCACACAGCCTGTCTTTGATTCCCATGACAGCATCAGAGGGACAACAGCCGTAATGATCACCCGGCAATCCGCAGATCCCCCGACAATTCCCCGAAAAGTCACCGGCAACCCCGGCTCCGAGATTTTCCCACGGTCACATCCAGAATGAGATTACCGCATACCGTGTCTGGACAACTCCCTCCACCCGTTCTCGTCCATGACATCGAGCATCTTCATCAGTGCACAACAACAAACATTCCTTCTTCCATGAAACGCCGCCTGTCCGCCTCCGAGTCCGCGTCCTCGACCCCCGCGCCAGGCGACGCACTCTCCTCGCTGGACCGCGCGCCGGCTGCTGCCTCCGCCCCCGCCTCGGCGCAAGGGACGCCCGCTCCAGACGCCGACGCCGCGGCGAGAGCACCCGCCCGCGTCGAGCGCACAGTCGCCAAGCCCGGCGCAATCGTCCCCGGCAGCGGGGACGGGACGGCGCACGGCGCCGAATGCTTCCAGTGGACAGACCTGCCGATGAACAAGATGGGTTAGTGGGGACTAGTGGGGAAGCCTCTAATTCCAGGATTCCGGTACGCGCCGTGCACGCCCAGCCCGACGGTCTCCCCGGCGCCGCATTTCCCATTTTACCGCACGATACCCGGCGCGCCGCCCGCGCCGCCTGTCGCGTTGTCGTGGGTCGACCGGAGCGCGTTTCTGCGTGTCTCTCGCGACGCGTTGACCGCGACCACGGACCGCGGGTTCCGCTCCGCGCGGGCGACGGTCGCGGTCCGCGAGGGGACGTGGTATTACGAGGCGATCATCGAGCGGGGGGACGGCGCGGGCGGTGGAGGCCGGGGAACAGGCGGGGATTCGGGAAACCCCCACGTTCGTGTTGGGTGGGGCCGGCGCGAAGCCGGGCTCGACGCGCCGGTCGGTGCCGACGCGTACGCCTATGCTATCCGTGACGTCGGAGGGGAAAAGGTGCATATCTCCCGGCCGAGGCCGTACGGGCGTTCCTTCCGCACAGGCGACGTCGTCGGCTGCCTTATTCACCTCCCACCGCGTCCTGCCGTGACCTCGGAGGACGACGCAGGGTACGTGCGCCGCTGGCGCGTGCCGCTGCGCTACAAGGGCCAGCTGTATTTCGAGATGGACGAGTACCCTGTGGCGAAGGAGATGGAGGCGCTGGTGAACCGTGAAGGGCGGGTGGCGGCGCCGCCGGTCGCGGAAGAGGAGACAAAGACGGCGAAGAAGGACAAGAAATCCGCCGTGTCGAGTACACCTGCGCCGCGGCCACTCGCGACACTAGAGGGAAGCTACATTTCGTTTTTTCTCAACGGCACGCCCTTATCCCCCGATCCGGCATTTACGGACGTGTACGACTTTCTCCCGCTGCCCCCGCTGCCTGGCGCCAAGAAGAAGTTTGCGCACGCGTACGAGCGCGAGCGCGACGCATACCAGTACCACGACGACGGGACGCTGGGGTACTTTCCCATGGTGTCGTGTTTTGGGCGGGGCAAAGTCCGCGTCAACTTTGGGCCCGAGTGGGAGGCTCCCGTGGAGCTGCCGCCGGGCACGCGGGGTGTTGTGGAGAGATGGGACGAGTTCCGGGCCGAGGAGGTGGTGTATGATGCGCGGGACGAGGCGGCCCTCTCGGAGCGCCTCATACGGGATATGGCGGCGGCAGCGGCGGCCAAGGCCAACCCCGCGCCAGTTACCAAAAAGCGTGATCGGAAGAAGAAGAAGACGCCGGCGCCGGGCGAAGAGGAGGGTACCCCGCGCGGGGACACACCGCGGGACCGCACGACGACGCCGTTTACGCCGCGGCATTCGAGTCCTGTCGAGCCCGAGGTCGCCCCTGAGGTCAAGATCGAGCCTGGATTGGGGATGGGAATGGAGGCGGACCCGCGCGCGAACGTCGATGCGCATGCTGATGCGGATGCTGATGCTGATGCGCATGCTGACGCGGATGCGGATGCCGACGCTGACGCCGACGCCGACGCCGACGCCGATGGGGAGGACGCCATGGAAGGCGTGGTCTGGGATTAGACTGTTGTACATTGATTATCGATACTGTTGGGCGCAGCTCTGGGCGGCGTTAGTGTCTCAAATCCATCAGCTGGGACAAATTACATGCGGCCGACGTCTACTATGTTCCCAGATGGTATCTGACGCAGCATATTCTGACATCGCAGAGTCCCGCGCTCTCATTAGGCTTTCACTTCTGACTGATGACTTCAAGGTGCACCTTCACCGCGATTGTTCACCTGCAGGTGGATTCGGATTCGGGCCGTACAGTCATCGCCACAGCAGAGCCTTCTGAAGACGCTTTCATCCGCCTCATCCCGGTTGCGCATCCTGCCCTCAATTGGAAGTTTCGCAAGTCACGAGCTCCTTCAACACTGTCCATTACGAGCACATATAAATACAAACTGTAGCTAAACATTCACCACCGGGCTGTTCCTAAACACACGGCGACACGTTCTGCCGCGGGAGAAGGTGCCCTCTGGGAGGTACTTCTGTACCGTGCGGTACTGATTCTGGATCTTGCCCGCGTCCGTGATCGCAGTCTTGATTCCTCCCGGGACAAACGAATCATACAACGCGACCGTGACCGCCTGCGCGAAATTCTCCGCCTGCGACGTGCGCGCATAGTTGTCGGGAACGTCCGGGTCCCTGTTGTACGCGTCGAGCCAGGGTTTTGAGTCGGAAAACTTCTTGTATCCCTCGAGGTGCGTGTCGATCGAGTGGGCAATCTCGTGGGCCAGAACCATGGGGAGGTTTTGAAGATCGCCAAAGAGGGTTATAACGTCGCCGCCGTTCTGGGCATTTGCAGAGTTTGAGGGGAGGGCAATAATCGTGCGCACATAGTTGCGGATACCGACGGGGAGGCGGCCAAACGCGTCGAGCAGTTCGACGCGGGACACCTGCGCGTCCTTGTGGTGGCAAAACACCCACGGCTCGGGGCAGTCGGCGTACCGGAACTTGAATGCCCCGATATCGGAAACGGCAATCTTCTTGTCGTCGGCGACGCGCTTGCAGTCTGCCGGAAGCTTGTGCTGTGGAAAGGGAAGGCGAGTGATCTCGGGGACAGAAGTGTGGTCGATGAAGCCCTGCGCTAGCTGCAGCTCGGGGCGGACGGGGGCCTTGTCCAGCTCGGGGACGGGGTCCGGGGCGGGGTTGGGCACGGGTGTGGCCAGCACCGCGGTAAGGGCGAGTAGCGAGAGGACGAGCATGGTGGTTAAGTGGAGGTGATGGGAGGCGGCTTGTTGATGAAAAGGTGGCCTTGTCGGGAGACGGTTTGTTGATGGAAAGGTGACCTTCTTATATCATGTTAACCAAGCTGTTTTGCCATGTCTAGTGGACGGCTCATGACCCAGCTACAGGACCCCACACCGAGTTCATTACTGGGAGCACTGCATGGGAGACAAACTATTAAACTACTTCTGGGTCCGGCGCACTGCCACACTCGCCCCCGCCACAAGTACTGCCAAACTAACGTTGACTACGAGAATAGCTGACCTTTATCCTAGATCCCAGATCGGTCGCGATGGGGCCGTGTTTCAGAGTCACAGCTTATTATTACTGGACTGTAGTTAGCTTGGATTTCTTCAGTAAAAGAACACCGCCACAGAACCACGCGTCCACGCACTTGGTACTGACACCACACAGCAAAAAGCTAGATTCTTAGATTGGCTATTAGATATAAGCTCATGCTCGGGGATCTGAGATCTGCTGCTCCCGGCGTCTCTAGGGGGCATGCCAGATCCTGATCCCTCATAGAGTTTAGGCCGTCGGAGTCAGAATGTGAGACGTCAGGCACACCCCGCATGACGATTCCAAAAGATAGGCGTAAATGCGATGAGAGGTCTCGGTCAGTCTGCTTTCGTAACGAGGAACGATCAAGAGACGGGTGATGAGGAGAAAGGGGGATCGAGAGATAAGGGGATGGGAAGACTCTGTCGGGTCTGGGTCTGATATGGGTAACCAAAACTGGAGGGATGTCACAGTACACAATGTGAGAGTAGGGTTCGGGTGTTCCGTGGCCCACTGTGACCCCATGATTCGTTGGTCATTATTCTGCGATCAATACTGCCCCACCCATGAATACAATGGAATGCATACATATCGCGTTCTTGATCATCATCCCAGTCTTCTCCACCTCACACAGTGTACCGTCCGCCTGAAGGGCCGGCGCGGTCCGCGCTCTGGAATGTCAGCTTGTTTGCTTCATAAGATCTATTCTACTCACATTAAGTGCCTGCACGGACGCCTCGACGAGATTGCGGCGGAGCTCGTCTACGGCGCGGCGCACACGCATCTCCTCGTTCGACTCG
The DNA here is from genome assembly GCA_025531455.1 of Apiotrichum sp. Y4204. NCBI lineage: Eukaryota > Fungi > Basidiomycota > Tremellomycetes > Trichosporonales > Trichosporonaceae > Apiotrichum > Apiotrichum sp. Y4204. Next base: position 150,953 of record JAMYHL010000055.1, on the reverse strand, counting down.
ATGAGGAGGTGCAGCTTGGGCTCTTGTCCAGGTGCGGGTTCCTCGCCAGGCGGGTAGAAAACGCCACGCATTGTAATGGACGCGCCCGAAATCTCCTGCAGCATCATCATGTGCTCTTTGTTGGTCGCCTTCCAGCGCGCCTTCTGCGGGTAGTCGTTGATCGGGAAGAGCGCGTGCCAGTCGGTCGCGTCGGGGTCCTTGGTCTTGCGGTTCGGGTCTTGCAGCGGGGAAGCCGCGCCGAGCGCTGCGGCCTTGGCGTGGTCCGTGAGGCGGGCAGCGATCTTGGCGAGGTTGGCGGCGTCGATATGCCGGCCGTCGCGGCGCGCCTGTTCCAGAGCAGCAAGAGTGGTGGACGGAAGGCGGGCAGCCTCGGCACGGGTACCGCGCTGCGCAGGTCCTGAAGGAAGTTTGTCGGGGGCAGGGCCGTGGACGACCTCCACAGCAATCTCTGTGAAAGTGTAGTCGCCCTCCGACTTGCCCTTTTCTCCACTGGACTTGGTGTGGTCCTGCTTGGGCTTGTACGGGATGACTGCACCTTCGCGCGACGAGAGGGACAGCGCCTCCGAGGTGTCGCCGTACGTGACCTTCTCCGCGCGGTCCTTCTCGTCGCGACGCCGCTGCAGTTGATCCAGACCCTTGCCCTTGAAGCCGCTGCGCGCAGCACGCGCCTGGCCCGTGCGGATCTTGCCGAGAAACTTGTCCGCCATCTCCTTGAGCGAGTCCGGGATGAACGCCTTGGATGCCTCGAGGGCGCGGAGAAGATCGACGGAGAACTTTTCCTGCTCGGGAGTGATGAATGTGATGCAGGTACCAGTATTGCCTGCGCGGCCAGTACGTCCGGCACGATGAATGTAGTCCTCCATATGGTTGGGAGCGTCGTAGTTGATGACGAGCTTTAGCTCCTTGACATCGAGACCACGGGCAGCAACCGATGTCGCAACCAGCATGGGAAGACTGCCATTCTTGAAGTCCTTGATAGCTTCCAGACGGTCCACCTGCTCCTTTCCACCGTGGAGCGATGCGCACAGATATCCACGGCCGAGCAGCGCGCGGAAAAGGTCATCGGCGGACTCTTGGCGGTCCACAAAGATGAGGATGCGGTAGTTTGGATCGTCGGGGTGTTCGTTGCTGACCTCTCCAAGAATTTCCAGCAGACGACTCATCTTGGTATCCGCATCGCGCACCTCGACACGCTGATCGATTTCAGCCGCCACGACGGAGCGGCCGCCGACAGTGATCTCCAGCGGCTTGATAAGTATCTTGCGCGCCAGGGACTCCATAGACTTGGGGAACGTCGCCGAGAACAGCACTTTTTGCGCGTCGGGACGCATGTTGTTGGTAATCTTCATTACCTGCGGCTCGAAGCCCATGTCAAACATGCGGTCGGCTTCGTCCATGACAATAAATGTCACTCGGCGGAGGTTGGTCACGCGACCATTGTTGGCGGTCAGGAGATCGATCATACGGCCCGGAGTGCACACCACAATCTCGGCGCCCTTTTTCATCGCAGCGATGTCTTCGCTAATCGACTGACCGCCGACGCAGCACGACACACGGAGGTTCATGACCTTGGCAAACGGCTTTGCCTCCTTGTGAATCTGCAGGGCCAGTTCACGCGTTGGTGCGAGAATGAGGCCAATAGGTCCGTCCAGACCACTCACGGGGCGCTGGTCCTTGACGTGGCGAAGCATGGGGAGGAGGAAGGCGATGGTCTTTCCGGACCCAGTCTTTGCAATACCGATAACGTCGCGACCCATCATGATAGCCGGAATGGACTGCGCCTGGATAGGGGTAGGCTCCTTCCACTCATTGTGACGAATGATTTCGAGACAGGCGAGGGGCAAGCCGAGAGCACCCCAGTTGCGAACTGGACGAGGTGCGTCGACACCACGAATCTTGACACCGTCCATCACGAGGCGCTGCAGTTCAACCTCCTCCTCATCCAATTCGGTGACCTCTACAGGCGCCGAGTAGAAGTTTTTGCGGAAGGGCTCATAGTCGATCTGCGAATGATCCGGCGTTGGGAGGTCCTTCTTCCTCGACCTTGTCGCTGCCTGCTGCAGCAGTGCCTCGGCCTTGGCGAGTTCTTCCTCTGCCTTATTCCGCACTTCTGGCTCATCATCATCCAGGTCGAGGTCGTCATCCAGCATACCGGAACGTTTCGCGTCCGCCTTGTTAACCTGCTTCACCTGTTGCGTGTTTTCACGCATGAACGCGTCCAGTGGGTCTTCCTCCTCCTCCTCGTCGACCTCCATCTTGACCGACTCTTTCCCGTTAGCCGTGGGTGCGGAGGCCTCGGTTCCGTTTGCAGGCACAGAGTCGTCCTCATTCTCGTCGCCCTCCGCAGCCGCCATGTCCTCTGAGACCGGGGCCATGTTTGCTTCAGTGCCGCTCTGAACATTGGGGTCGAACGCAGGCAAATCAAGCTTCTGCAGCTTACGGTCGTCCTCCTCCTCGTCATCAAGCGCGGTAATCGACCGCTTGAGCGCCGTGGGTTTGAGCGAGAATCCGATGCGTTGAGCTCCAAACGACAGACCAGTTTTCCCTGTGGCTATCTTGTTGAGCACTTGTTCAATGGAGTATGACTCACCCTTGGACGGAGAAGTCGATGGTTCTGGGGTCGCCGACGCGGTGCGGCTCTTGGCCAGTTCGCGGCTCTTCTTCCACGCCTCGAGGCGCTCGCGCTTCAGCCGCTGCTTCTCTTCCTCGGACTGGGGCGCCGGAGACGATGTACTCGACTGTGGAGAGCGACCATCAGCACCAATCTCGCGGCGAGACGTTTCGCGGTACCCGTTTCCGCGATCGCGGTCGCGGTCATCCCGTCTGCGGTCGTCCCTGTCATCGCGCCGGCGGTCGTCTCTCCGGTCATCACGGTACCTGTCACGCGAGCGGTCTCTGTCGCGGTCCCTGTCATCCCTGCGGCGGTCGTAGCGGTCGCGGTCGCGGTCACGGTCACGATCACGGTCACGATCACGGTCGCGGTCCCGATCCCGCCTGTCGCGGTCACGATCGCGCGAGCGGTCCCTTACGCGGTCGTCGTCATAGCGCCGCCGGTCGCGGTCATAGTCGCGCGAGCGGTCCCTATCGCGGTCTCTGTCCCGGTCGTACCTATCGCGGCGGTCGCGGTCGCGTTCACGGTCGCGATCTCTGTCCCTGTCTCTGTCGCGCCGCGGGGAGGGGCTTCGCGCGCTCCGGTGTGAGGAGCGCCCTTGCTCGGGAGAGCGGGACCTACGAGGAGAGCGGGGCATGCCTGGATTGCAGGTGCCGTGGTGAGCGATGCAGTGGGGGGTTTTGTTTGTGGAGTATATGAGTGTGAACAAGAGTCGAGATTGAGATTGTGCACAAACAGTCTTCGAGCATCATCTCTCTCCTCTGGCTGGGCGGCAAATTCAGAGAGCAAGAGAGAGACTGGTCCAGCTGGTACAGCTGCCTGGCGCTGATCCCGCCACAGCCACGCGAGCGGGGTATCACCGGAATCACCGGAGTGGTGCCCCGCGGCCCCGCGGTGTTCAGAGATCTGCATGGCTCCCACGTGTCAAGAAAGTTCACGTTTAATGACACGTATTGTTGTTCAAAAGTTCAGCTCATCCAGCTTTATCACTCCGGCTACGGTTGCCTCCACCACGAAAATAATTTCGAGACGCCCATGGTCCATGTCGCTTCCCACCATCACCCACCACATCACATCCACACTACCACCATGGGCCGCAAAGCAAGGAACAAGCAGGGACCGCCCCGGCCGCTTCCCGGCGCCGACGACGAGCGCAAGGGCAAGGGACGGGGGAAGAAGGTTGCGCCGAGCAGTGCCGCGGACACGAAGCCGTTCAAGGCCAAGTCGGCCAAGATGGCTGTCAAGGCGGTGAAGCGCCGGGAGCGGGTCAAGGCCGTAGACCGCGTGGATGAGGACAGCGACGAGGACGAGGCACTGCAGCAGGGGTGGGTTAGCAGCTTTTCGTGTTGTGCTGACACCGCAGCGAGTACTCGGATTCGGAGGATGAGGCGCCTAAGCCGAAGAAGAAGGAGACCAAGGTGAAGAAGGCGAAGAAGGCCGCATCGTGGGTATCAGCTGGTGGATGCTTGAGTTGCTCTAACCCCCAGACCTGAGTTTGAGCGTGGACCTGCGCGTGAGCTCGTGTTCTCCGACGATGAGGACGAGGAGGAGCTGCTCAAGCCTGGCAAGGAGCGGTTGCCTGCTGGTCAGCACATGTTCGACCTTGACGAGGCGCCGGAAGACGAGGACGAGGAAGACGAGGACGAGATGGAGGACGACGAGTTTGCGTTCCCGAGCGGCGACGAGATGATGGACGAGGATGACGAGGACGAGGTGGACAGCGCATTTGCGTCGAGCGACGAGGGCGAGGGCGGCGAGGATGTGGAGATGGGCGAGGAGGACGAGGATGAGGATGACGAAGACGGCGCAATCCAGACGAACCTCGAGGACGACCTCGAGTACGAGGGCTTCTCCCTCCCGGCGACCGAGGGGATTGTCGAGGAGCACGAGCACGGCGTGTCGCTGCGCGACGTTGAGAACCGCATGCGGTGGCTCGTCGGTGTGTGCAGTGCCAAGGAGGAGAAGACGCGCGGCATTCCCGGCAAGTCGCGCTCTGACCACTTCCTGCAGCTCGAGCACGACATTGCGACGTACTTTGGCTACAATTACTTCCTGGTGCACAAGCTCATGCAGCTGTTCACTGCCGATGAGGCGATCGCGTTCTTCGAGGCCAACGAGACGCCCCGCCCCGTCACCATTCGCGCAAACACGCTCCGCACCCGCCGCCGCGACCTCGCCCAGGCACTCATCAACCGTGGTGTCAACCTCGAGCCCATTGGCAAGTGGTCCAAGGTCGGTCTCCAGGTCTTCGAGTCGCCGGTCCCCGTCGGTGCCACCCCAGAGTACCTTGCCGGCCACTACATGCTTCAGGCTGCCTCCTCCTTCCTTCCCGTTATCGCCCTCGCGCCCCAGCCCGGAGAGCGTGTTCTCGACATGGCCTCGGCACCAGGCGGTAAGACGACCTACATCTCCGCGCTGCTCCAGAACACGGGCGTCGTGTTCGCCAACGACTCGAACAAGGCGCGCACAAAGTCGCTGACGGCCAACGTGCACCGCATGGGGTGCAAGAACGTCGTCGTGTGCAACTATGACGCGCGCGAGTTCCCAAAGGTGATTGGTGGATTTGACCGCGTGCTCCTCGACGCGCCGTGCTCGGGCACAGGCGTCATCTCCAAGGACCAGAGTGTCAAGGTCAACAAGACGGAGAAGGACTTCCAGATGCTCGCCCACCTCCAGAAGCAGCTGATCCTGTGTGCGCTCGACTCGGTGAATGCCAACTCGGCAACGGGTGGCTATGTCGTTTACTCGACTTGTTCGGTGACGGTCGACGAGGACGAGAGTGTTGTCGACTATGCGCTGCGCAAGCGCCCGCACTGCAAGCTCGTGGACACTGGCCTCGAGTTTGGTGTCGAGGGCTTCACGAGCTTTAACGGCAAGCACTTCCACCCGTCGCTTAGCCTCACCCGCCGCTACTACCCGCACAAGCACAACATGGACGGCTTCTACGTTGCAAAGTTCAAGGTTGGCAAGCGCGCCAAGGGCAAGAAGGCGGCTGTGGACGAGGAGGAGGAGCCGCAGCGCATGCTCAACGCCGAGGGCGAGATGGTCGAGGATAAGCCGGTGGTCTTTGACGCGCCCGAGGACGAGGAGATTATGAGGGGTGAGTTTTAACACTGCAGCACTTTTACTGACCCCGCAGAGAGCCAGCGCAAGCACGTCCTCAAGACCAAGGGCATCAAGCTCAGCGGCAAGGTGGAGAAGCAGGAGCCCGCCGCACCGGCCAAGAAGGGGCAGATGCCGATCCCCAAGTCCAAAAAGGTCACCGAGAAGAGGCGGCAGAAGTAGGCGGGCCTCTGGTCCGCGGCGGGGTTCCGGTGATTCTGTACGACTCTCTACATAGTCTAGACTTGATGCACTATACAGCACTACCCGTACGGACGATACCGCATGATCACTCTAAATAGCGTCCCGCGCAGCGTCCACAAGTATCCCCAGCTCAGTGTCCCTTGGCGAGGTACTCGTTCCACCACTGCGCGAACGGCGTTTCCTCCTTGCACGACACGCCGAGCGCCTCGGTATCGTCGACACAGAGCTCGGTGTTCCACGGCCTCTGAGTCTGGCCGGGCTTGATCTCGGGTTTGGCGCTCTGCGGCGTGATATGCGTCGTGGGGAGCCCGAGTGCCGCAGCGATAATCTGCGTCATGCCCCACTTAGTAAGCTGGGGCGCGTGCGAGCGGAAGTGGATGATGGGCGGCAGCGCCCCGAGGTCTGGAAATCAGACTCGCACAGGCTCAGCACTCACGGGCAAGGTCGTACAGCGCGCGCGCGACGTCGACCACGTTTGTCGGGTGCCGCTGCTGGTAATCGTCCATAGTGTACGTCTTGCCCGACTGGTCCTGGATCACTGTCGTCAGCTGAGACCCTCCCAGCACTCACCGTCAACAAGGCAGTTTACCGCCGATTCCCCGTGATACTCCGCCGCACCGTAGCTGCCCCGTCAGCTCATACTCCAACTTGCGCTCACAGGACGGGGACGCGGACAGCTGCGGCATTGGCCCCATGCTCCCGCGCCGCGAGCGTGGCGTGCTCGCCCGCGAGCTTCTGCCGACCGTACATCTGCAGCGGGGCGGGCATGTCGGCGACCCTGTACGGCGGGCTGGTGTGAGTATTAGTTGAGCAAGCACAAGACCCACTGCTCGCCGTTGAAGACGTAGTCGGTCGATATGTACAGCAGCGTAAAGCCGTACTTTACCGCCAGGGCGGCGAGGTGCTCTGGCACGCCGACGTTGATCGCCTCGGCCGCGGCGGGGTTCTGCAGTCAGCAGCTGTAGGGAAAGTATGTCAAAGCCAATCCAGCTCACAGCCTCCGCGACGTCCGGGCGCCGCTCCGCCGCGCAGTGCACAACGACTGACGTTAGAGAATCGATGCCAAGATGCGAGCCTGGCGAGGCAGTCATAGCCACCACCTCGCTCACGTACCGTCAACCTTGTTCGCAGCGAAGAACGCGTCGACAGCGCTGGAATCCGTCAGGTCGAGCTTGGTGTACCCCGCATCGCGGTCCGCACGTGTCCACGCCTGCGCGATGACTGCTGTCAGCTAGGAAGTGGTCCATCGGCGCAGCTCACCGTTATCGCCCTGGGCGCGGAACTTGGCAGCGACGGCGCGTCCGAGCAGGCCGCTCGCGCCTGGCGTTAGCGTGGCATTGCGGCATTGCGGAGCGCATACCTGTGACAAGGACGGTTTTGGGCATTGCGTTCAAGAGTGTTGGAGCGGAGACGAAGTCGACGGGGAGGTATCTACCCACGTTTCTTGTTTCCCCTTGAGGCCTTGAGAGTGTCGGTAGTCGCGCGTCGCGATGTTGGAGCAGATTCGCAGTTTGAGGTGAATTTTTCCGAGACTTTTCCACTTCAGCAGGTGTGGGGTCCCCGCGCGAAGTGGGAGAAGATGCGCGAAGGGCGTGGACGTGTGGACCCGACGTGACGCGTCGTGGCGAGACCTTCTGAGACGGTGTGCTCAAAAGATAAAGAAGTTTCAACCCTCTCTTTCCCCTCTTCCCCCTCACTCACTCACACACGATGCTCACCTCTTTCTTCGTCACGTCTCCCGATACGCACTCGGAGCGCCGCTTCGACTCGGACCTCACCGTCGGCCAGCTCAAGGTGCGTCTGCGCGCTTTGGCATAGCTCACACGCCGCAGGACAAGCTCGTGCCGATTACGGGCATTGCGCAGCAGTTCCAGCTGCTCCGCCTGTTCCGCTCGCCCGAGGCGGCCGAGCACAATGCCCCGCCCGTGGCGATCATGACTGACGACGCCGTGACGCTCGCCGCGTGTGGTCTCCGCGAGTTCTTCTGTGTCAAGGTGAGTATTGCGTCGGGTGGCAAAGATGGCCACCTTGAACTTTACTTTTCTTGCCGGAAGCCAATACTCACTCCACAGGTCGACAACACGGACCCCAATGCGCGTCCGGGGGAGTTTACGGACCTCTCGGCCGTCGACAAGTTTGAACTCACAAAGGACGAGTACGAGTCGCGAACCGGTATGTTTCCCACTTTTCTCCGGGGCTCTGACAATCAGACACGGTTCACGCACACCTCAAAGCGAACAAGCTTGGGCGGTACGCCGATGACCCCACGCCGATTGCGCATGCTCCGCCTCCGCCGAGCAGTGCGCCCGCGGACGTTGTCGTCGGCGCGCGCTGCGAGGTGCGCGCGGAGAACGCCCTCGCGCGCAGAGGCACCGTCCGGTTTGTTGGCGAGGCGGAGATTGCGCGTGGTGGTGTTTGGGTCGGCGTTGAGCTCGATGAGCCGACGGGCAAGGGCGATGGAAGGTGGGTACGAGATACTGCGCGGAGGAGAGCTTGAGACTGACTTTCAGTGTCGACGGCAAACGCTACTTTACCTGCAGCCCCAAACATGCGGTGTTCACTCGCCCGGACAAGATTGTTATTGGCGACTTTCCAGAGGAGGACCTGATGGCCGACGACGACGACATTTAGGATTCAGAATTGGGGAGATAATGACCACGATACCACATGCATACTCATATACTCATCGGCAGGAAGTCGCGGGAATGGGAGATCGGGAATGAATGACTTGGTATTAACAGGACTGATATGAACAACAGTCATGTGGGACTCTGTTGGTGATTGCGAATGCTGTTCTTGTTGTGGGACTTGGCACGGCATTGATTGTCAATCCCGCCCCGAGGGCTTTGGACAACCTGGTAGGATGGCTATACGTTTCATCGTCTGTGTGGTCGTAAATCGCTGAGCAGCCGACAAGAATGGACATAGCGATTGACTCACCTTGCTACTCTCAAACTCAGTCCCGGATGCGGTGAGAGTAAACATAGTCATCGGGATCATCGCACTCCACATCCGACATTCCATTCTCAGCGTCGGGGTCGTAGTCGCCTCCGAAGTCCTCCTCTTCCTCTTCTTCCTCCTCTGATTTCTCGTCGACTGGATCAAGCTTCTTAGCGACCGTGTTTCTCGAAGGGCGCACGACTTTGATCTCGGGCTCGACGTCCATCTCCTCATTGGACATATCCTCGTCGACCTCCTCAACGCTAGAGTTCGAGTGGCGTTTCGCCACTTTGGGCCGTGAGTTTCCGCCCCCTTCCCCGCCAGTGTTCGAGAGGGCAGGTAACCCGTCGTCGTCGTCTGCCCATAGAGCGCGACCGGCTTTCAGACCGGGGAGGATTTTCTGTCATCAGTCTGAGAGCTCTGGCTCCACGTTTCAGCTCACGTTATGGTACAGACTGTGCAAGTCGTTTCCCGACAGCCCGCGCGCATTATCTCTCGTTCCGGCATTCTTCTTCCCCTTCCCCCCCTTCTTCCCCTTCGTTGGGGTATCCTCGGGCGCCTCGGCACCGAGCTTCAGACTCAGCTCGTACCAGTCGCACGTCTTCGATGCCTCGAGCTTGGCGAGGAGGATGCGGAGCACAAGTGCCTTGTCGAGCAGTTCTGGCGGAGAGGGTGAGCCGCGGGGGCTGGTGGGTTCGACTTTTGGGCTGCGTTTCCCTTCAGACTTGGGCTTGGGTTCGGGCTTGGCCTTCGCTTTGGGGCGTAGCGCGGCGGAGGAACGCGGCTTGGCTTTTGTCTTTGGCGGCATTGGTTGTGAGATCGGAGAGAGTGTGAGGAGAACGAAAAAAGCGGAGAATGGGGAGAGCAGAGAGCAGAGAAACAAATCCAAAACAATAAGAATCTGTCAACTTGGAAAGAAAAGTGAGGGATGGAAAGCCGAGTTGGAGGAGGGAAGACAAAAAAACAACAACAACAGGACAATAGTCGAGAAGGTGACGGTGTTTGGCGTCATCATGACTGTGTCTGCTGCACGCGCATATGGACATAATCATGATCCACACGCTCATCCTCATTCCACAGCGCTCATCTCCTACATCATCCCCGATATTTACTTCTCGATCCTCGACGTTCTCATTCTCACATCACCTCTGCTGTTCATTTTGTATCTCTTCATCGGTCGTCAATGCTGGGTCACAGAACCCTTGCAGATCCCACGCATCTGCGGCCAGAGTATCCGATCCTCAGTGACCGTGTCCGCGCGACACACAAGCGGGCTGAGCGGGGAGTCGGAGAGGGCACCAGGATCCCAGACCTATCGCCCCAGGCTCCAAGCTGCAAGCTGGGATTTGTATATTTGGACCCATTCCCATTCCTGTCCCATTCCCAGAAGTATTTGTGCCACACTCTCTCCCATTCCATTCCCTTCCTTCTCCTTATACGTATTTCTCCTGCTAGCTACAGTTCCTTCTCTCCTCACCCACTCCTTCCTCCCCCTTGCTCACCTTTCCATCCCCTGTACATCATGCCCCGCACACCAAAGCCCAAGACGGAGAAGAAGCCGTACACCCGTAGACCCAAAACCAAGACCAACACCCCGCCGCCAAAGTCGCCTCGAAGCCCAACCAAGAACGGGGGGTACAACCGCGCGGTGCTCGTTGAGGAGGTGGCCAAGGTGAGCTGACGGCACATCAGGTCGAGCTCTCAGTACTGTACTCATCCAGGCTACGAATGCGGACTTTGACCGCCTCGGCGCGCAGGTTGGCAAGACGGGGACCCATGAGTTACAGAAGTGAATGGGACAGTCGGAATGCATTCGCTTTCCCTCCGCTTTCCCTCCGCTTTCCCACACTCCCTCCTCCTGATGCCAGAATGCAAGGACACCTGGCGCAAGACCCTCCTCCGTGCGATTCTCTCTGGCGGCGAATGGTGTGTCACCGGTCCGGGATGGGACAAGGGTATGAAGCAGGCTCTTGCGGATGAGATCTTTACTGTGAGTGATGGGGCAGGTCGTAAGTCATCACTCAATTAATGTCAGACCGCCAAGCCCGATTGGGATGCGGTCTGTGAGCTGTTCCCCGGCAAGACTCCCGCGCAGGTCAAGGACGTGTGGCGCAAGGTGGTAGCACCTAAGCTCAAGAAGGGGGAGCCAATCGGTTAGGAGTGGAAAGTCAGAGTCAGCACAGGCTGTAATTAGTGACTGGACTCGCTTGAGATAGAATTACATGTCACTGTGCCATACAACGCGAAGCCGTCGCTTACCTCTTCATCCATTCGGCCACAGCCTTCTGCAGAGCCAGGCCATCTTCTTCCCGTGCGAAGAAGTGCCCACACCCCTCAATCTCCACACTCGTTATTTCCTCCTGTCGATCGCCCCCGAGTGCCTTCAACGTGTCGACTCCCGTAAAGTCGTCCTTTGATCCATAGACATGCCACAGCGTGCGCGAGTCCCCCTTTGCTCTTGCCTCGGCAGCACGGTCCAAGGCAGCACTCAGCCCAGCGGCGAACGTCGGCCCCTTGAAGACCGTCATTGCCTTGAAGAGCGTCGGCGCAGGAGAGATAAGGAGCGTCCGCGCCACGGGGTGCGTAATCGGCGCATGGAGCGCCAGATTCGTCCCATACGAATATCCCTGCTGTCAGCACTGCAGCTCGCACAGCTCAGCTCAGCTGCCACTCACGATGCGATACAGCTCCACCCCATCCGCGCTCTCCTCCCCCACAAGCGCACGTACGGCGTCCTCAACAGCCGCAAAGTCAGGGGCGTCATGCCCGACCCCGCATCCAGGCCACGGCATGCTCCCGCCGCTCCGCCCGATCCCGCGCACATTAAAAGTCACGTACGCGGTATCCGTCGCGCCTGGTCCTGGGCGGACAGGCGAACCGAAAATCGCAGCGGGGATATGCGCCGCGACGACTCTGCGGTCAGCTTTGTTTTCTACTCATAGTGTCAAGCCCACGGGAAGAGCATGTTGCCGCCCAGCCGGCCCCAGGGGTGTGCGGCGGTCACGACGCGCCGGATGCGCAGTGCGCGGAGGGCGGCGCGCTGCGACTCGGAGAGGTCCGTGAGTGGTGTCGGCTCCGAGCGCGCTGTGGTCACGGTTGCTAGCCCGGCGTCGCGGGGAAGGTAGAGGCGGGCTTCGAGGAGCACGCCGTCCAAACTCGAGGGAATGAGGAGGTGTAGGTGCGGATGGAGGGGCATGGCGACGTGGTCAATGGAGGGTGGCAAGATGCAGAATGGCATGTCGACGCCTGAGCTTTGAGGAAGCCGTGGTCCTCGAAAGTGGAGGTCTCCACGATTTCGACCAGCGGCGAGATGTTGACGTTGCGTCATACACCATGTCCACCGACACACCGACACGAAGTGCACCCTCGCCGCCGAGGGAGGACCTGCGCTCGGCGCTCGTGACGGGCCGCGCGCTCATACTGCTCCAGCTTCTCTCGCGGCTGCTGACCTTCGCTCTGAACCAGGTACTCGTGCGCCTCGCCCCGCCAAGCGTGTTCGGCACCGCGGCCATCCAATTCGATCTCGTGGCCGCGACGATCCTCTTTCTCTCACGCGAGGGCGTGCGCAATGCGCTCCTCAGGCGCGAGAACAAGACGGGGTACAGCTCGCAGGACGCCGCGCTCGCAGCCTGGCCTCTCCGAGCTGGGGTTGGCGTCGCCGCCGCCGCTGTCGCGCTGTATCTCGGCACGAGCGGACGGGCGACCACATCCCAGCCGTTCTTCCTCCCCTCGCTGGGACTGTATGTCCTCGCCGCGCTCCTCGAACTCTCCATCGAGCCGCTGTACATCCGCGCGCTGTCCGCCTCCCCGCCAAATATCACGGTCCGCGTGCGCGCCGAGGGCGGCATGGCGATCACGCGGGCGGTCGTCTCGTGCGCGTGTCTCGTCCTCGCCCCGCCGCGCGCTGCGCTTCTCGGGTTTGCGGTCGGGCACTTTGCCGGTGCGGTCTGGCTTGCCGGCCGGTACATTTACGAATATGGCGGGGTGAAGGCCATCCCGGAGTTGATTGTCCCAAGGAAGGTTGGGTACGACACGCAGACCAAGGACCTGGCGCTCGCAAACTCGCGCCAGAGCATCGTCAAGCATGTCCTCACCGAGGCGGACAGGATTGCCGTCGGGCAGATTGCGGATCTTGGGGACCAGGGCGGGTATGCTGTCGCTATGAACTATGGTGAGTCGGGCTCAGGCGGAGCTGGGATACGAAGGTGTTTGTGTGGCGGAACTGCCCTCGGTGCCGTTATCGCACTCCGCGGCTTCACATCGTGGTGCTCCAATGCCAGTCACATCCGACATTGATTCCTACTGTGACATTGATTCTTATTGTGCATGTCCCACCTCCTTCTTCGAGGAAGGGAAGCTTGTCGAGCAGATGTCGGGCAGCTATAGTCATCCGTCTTGGCGGTCACAAATCTGCCCCTCTGAAGCTCTGGGAGCTTGGAAACATTCTATCACGCGCACACATCCACTACTCTCATAGTGGGCGTGACACAAGTGCTCTCACACGATAGCCCTGTGCGCTGCCTCACTGTGCTTAGAGCTTCACCCGGGGGTCGGGAAATTATCGGGATGGCGGCACGATATCCGCAACCTTGGGGCGCCATCCAAACCTTGCTGCGCGAGATAGCGTTCACGTCCCTTCCCGTCCCTGTGGTGCACTGGGATCCGAGTTGTCTGTCACCAGTTTGTCACCTCGCAATGCAATCCGCGTTTGTGGGAAGCACACGCGATCACATGCCGTGCCGCGAGTTCGGACCTCTCGCGGAGGCACGGCGTCACACGAGCGTACATGGTGTCCGATATTACAGAACCCACTGACAGACTAATCTGACGACAGGCTCGCTCGTCGCGCGCATAGTCTTTCAGCCGCTCGAGGAGACGCTCCTCTTGCATTGGTCGCGCGCCCTCGACTCGGACAGCACGCTCCCGCTTCTGACCCTTGCGATCCGCCTGTCGCTGCACCTCGCGCTCCTGTTCCCCGTCTTCCTCCCGCCGCTACTCCCGCTCGTCCTCCCCATCCTTCTTCCAAGGCGGTACACGGCCGAGACGTCCGCTGCCGCCACACTGCAGACATATCTCGTTGCGTACCTCCCCGTCCTCTCGCTGAACGGTATCCTCGAGGCGTTCCATGCCGCGAGCGCACAGCCCGCCCAGGTCGCCCGCCAGGCGCGCTTCATGATCGCCAGCTCGGGCGCGTTCGCCATCTCCCTCCTCCTCCTCACAAAGCTGCGGCCGGAGAATGCGGAAAGCAAATCTAAATTAGTCCACACCTTCCTCGGCGGCCTGTCTCCGAGAGCATCGGGTCTGCTGACATTTACCACCGAGCAGGCACTGATCTATGCTTCGTGCATCGCCATGCTCGTGCGTATTGGCTATGCGTTTGGGCATGCGCGCGCGGTCGCTGCTGCGCGCGGACAGGCCCTCCCGTTCTCCGCCGTCCTCCCGAAGCCCCTTGTCCGCGTCGTCGTCGCAGTCACCGGGGGCGCGCTGTGGTTCCTCGCTCGCCGGACGGGCGCCAGCCTCCGCGACCAGGCGGTCCTGCTCGGCACGGGCGCCGCCGCCGGCGTGGCCGTCCTCGCCGCCATGTGAGTAGATACTTTGTGAACTCTAAAGGCCCGCGTCCTGGCCCGGTTCCTCTCTTTTAATTAGGGAAAGAAGGAGCAATAAAGGAGCGGAAATGATGGCGCGTGCTGACCCCCCCACAGCTATGTTGCGGAGAAGGACGAGTTCCGGCGTATAGGGTCAGGCAAGAAGGAGTGATAGGGGGCTTTCGAGCTTGAAGGTCACGCAGGAGGTCATCAACTGTGTAGGGACCATAGACAATGATACAGTTGGATGGCCACCATGCCAGGCGGCGTGCGACGGACATGCCGGCATGCTATGCGACTGCGCGGTGGGCACTCTGCCAAGCACAACCCTTGGCCGTTGATAATTAGACTCTGCATGTGGTGTTCACGCGCAGCACATGTCGAGCACGAGCTCGCGGGTGCCGGCTGTCGCTAGGAGATTAGGTTCGATAGTCAGGGCCCGATGAGAATTTAATTTCCGCATGGGGCCGGAAGTGTGTGTTGCTGGACAAGCAAGCTGCACGGAGAAGAGTCGTTGATCGGTGAAGCGGAGATGGAGGAGCACTGCATGCGCTGGGATGTGCTCTTCCTCGCGCTCGGGCTCGTACTGTTGTTGAACTGGTATTCGAGTACGGAGACCCACCGCGGGTATCAGTGACGAGTAACGTCTCCTGCTGCTGCGGGTAGTGAGTGGAGCTTGATCGTCAACTTCTTGATTCTTGATCCTTTATCCCCCATCCCGATGTCATATCTCTGTGGATATCACTGGCCCATGGTGGTGCCGCAGAGTGACACAAACCCGAAGGAACAAGCACCAGAAACAAAGGGACGCGCGCCACGGGGGCCACGAACCGATGAATAACCTATTGTGTATGGTTAATACAGTAAAAAGAAGTGGGGTTTAGCCGCGAAGAGGAGGCGTACGTGCACGGACGTGATCGTCCAGAAAGGAACAATGGAACAGAAAGAACACCACGGGCATCAGACCTCTTGGCCTCTGTGGATTTGAGGATGTGGTTGGAGGAGAGTTTGGGTGGGGATCTGGGGAGATGCTTGCACTAGGCTGCTCGAGTCTGTCCCGAAACGACACGCCAACTACGCCAGCGAGCCCAGAAACGCTCTGGGGGGCGCGGGCCGACCCGAGATGGCGTGCCGCGACTGGGCGGGGCGCGAGGACCAGTAGGAGCGCGGCGGGGTGGGGAAAGTAAGGGCTTGAGAGCTGGGGGGCGTTATGGAAGCAGTGAGTCAGCCGGCACCGCGGACAGAAGCCTGCCTGCGGCCTTCATTCACTCCAAGGATCCGAGTGGGGCGTACGGCGCGGGTGTGCAGTTGTTGAGCACGGCCGCGCACAACTGGGGCCAGGAGACCAGGATGCGATGGTGAAGAACACAACATGTCGTAATGGAGACGGGCGGGGGGCGTATGGGGGCCCCTGGCGCCCTGGGCGGTAGGTCTTGCGGGCCTGTTGCCTGTTGCAAACCTGTTGCATGATATTGCCTCCTGTTGCCTCCATGCCTTCTAAGCTTCTAAGGGTTGAGAAGGGGCAAAGGCGACGGGGGGGCCTGGGATCCTGGGGATCCTGGGATATTCTGCGGAGATGCGGTTTCGCCATCAATGTCAGGAGCACGGAGTAGACCTGGACCCGCGATTATGGCGACAGACGCAGAGCCAGTTGGGCAGTTGGGCAGTCGGGGCAGGCCAACGGTGCAACAGCCCAACTCTGCGCTGCGTGAGCTGCCGGCATGCGCTGTTCCTCTGTTCTGTTCTGTGGTGCTGTTATATGCTCAGCTGGGACCAAACAATCGAAACACAATCTCCAATCGGGGTGCCGAGTCGGGTAAAGGTACAACATGAACTTGTACAGCACACGAGCTCACGAGTTAGAGTCGCCTTACAGCAATACGAGGTGCCTTGCCTTGCATTGCCGCTGCCGCACTTTGGGCACCGGTGCCGCTTCTCGGGGTCTCGGCCTCTAGAGCCCCCCTCTAGAGACCCCCCTCAGCCTCTCGGGCTCATTCAAGCATGTAGAGCACGCAGACGGACCCAGTTCCGTGGGATCAATACGGATGCTGGCACGTATGCTGGGGGCTTTCCATATCACGGCACCGCTCAATCGTGCTACAGCTGGCTGTGCATACAGCAGGATGCAGCGGCAGGGTGTGTGTTTGGCGTGTTTGGTCTGCTCTGATTTTCCAGTCGTGTCTCGCATAGCTCGCATCTCTCTTGTCTTATCCGGCTTTGCCTTGTCTTGCTTTTCGGTGATCGGTGTGTGTTCGGTTCGGCCATCGCTGTCATCCATATCCGTATCCACCACAACACGCATACCGCCGACCACAACGCCCATACCGCCGCACACTCTCTCGAGCCCCCGACTTCAACTGTCCGCGTTCCACACTGCACGAGTGGGGATCGTGGGGAGGTACTTGGATCGTGGGGAGGTAGTTTGCGAGCCCGTGAGCCCGCGAGCCCATCTTCGATCGCACACACTAGCGGCAGTTGTGCTCGTGCCATCTCCATCTCGGTATCTCGGCCGTCTCCAAAGCTCCAGCCCCCTCACGGCGTTCGTTTACTCTCTCGTCTCTCGATCCTTTCTTTTTCCCTTGCATTTGTTCGCCTGCCATTCCCCAAACTCCACCCCCACCGTCTTAGTCGCTTCATCCCTTGACACCCCATTCCACCATTACTCTCTCTGTCCTCGACCGCACCCCCTGACTCCTTGGATCCTTTTTTCAGTGTCCTGTTTCTTGGACTTTTTATTGCTTTTTTTCTCTTGTCCTGTTTCCCTCCTTTTTGACTGCTTTTAGAACGGATCTACCGCAGATCACGCAGATCACTCCGCGCCCCACCACAGCCATCAGGACAGTAAAAGATCGCCCTGCGCCCCGACGATCCGACGATCCCCCACACGCCATTAATACCCTGTGGAACACACACAAACAAAAACAACGCCCCCTCACGGTCATCATCATCATTCATCATCATCATCATCTCACATCATCATCATATCTCCACCGCCTGTGCATGCACGCCCGTCCGTCCCCTCACACACCCTATCCAGTCACGACTCGCATCCCAGTCCCGAACAGATACACGATTGTTTGGAACAAGAAACGAAAATACTGGCCAAACTAAAAAAAAAAAAGTTGGATCACCTGGACAGTCACCGAGAAAAAAAAATCAGTGGTCATAACCCGCTTGTGTGGTGAGTCTCTCCTTTGTCTTGATTGTCTCGCATGTCTCTCCTCTGCTCTCTGCGTGTCTCTCTTCGTGGCGCAATGCCTGGAATCCGAAGCGACAAGAATCCGCTCTGGCGCATACAGTTTTCATGCGTGCATGCGCTGTATGCATCGGTCGCTTTCGGGCACAGGTGTGATCATCTCATCACACGAGCTCATAACTTGCCGGGGTCTGTTCTCCGCCGGGTTCTGTCCGGCCGTCGATTCGCCAAGAGTGGGCGAATGGGCGTCCACAGCGTTACCATCCGAGGTCTCAGTGTCTCTCATGGCCGGCAATGCAAGCAATGCAGGTCCATGCTGTCGCGCCCATCGCTGTCGTCGTTGACGCGCCGGAGCCTGAGCAAGGCACTGTTGAGAAGGCCCGGATAGGATAGTACGGGATAGCGCGAGGTACAAAGTACTCCTTACATTGTGCCCTCGGCACACACCCAAAAAACAGAGATGAGAATGGCAGAAATCGTGTGCCCCGTCCTCGTCGTCTATCTGTGTCGCGTAGCGAGCTACGAGCTGCGAGACGGAGGGACGCGCGCGCAACGGCGGAGATGGCGGGTGATCTTCCCGGTCCTCTGGCCACTTGTGGACTCTTCACGACGTCACGATATATTATCTTCTCGTCATGGATGCTCTGGACCTCACTGCCCAGCTGCCGTGTCCCCCGTTCCTCTTACGCGTCTGTTCGAGCTAAAGAGCTTAGTCGCCAGCTCTTACTTGACCGCTACTGCTCTCCTCGCGCTCCTGCCGCGATGCGTGACGACATCCCTTACCTCCTTCCTCTCTCCCCAATGCCGGGGCCGGTTGGCGATGAGCTCACGCCGTGTTATCCCCCGCCCCCAACATGCTATCCCACACCCCATGTCTGCCCGTACTCGTGCTCATCTCTCCAGCTGGCCACCGTCGCCGTCAGCAGCGTATCGGTAGTGGCGACGACTGTGGCCTTTGACGTGGCCCACGCCGCCCCCGTCACCCCGGTTCCCCCGGTGACGGCCAGTTCCGCGGCATCAGCCATGGCGACGGCTGACAAACGACCGGTATGGAAGCGAGGAACGTCGATGCGCGGCATCGTCCGGCGCGATCACAATCCGCCACAGCAAGCGAACCTTCCGCAAAGGATTGACGTCGCGGTGCCCGCGGATGACTCGGACGGCTATGTGCCCTATCGCCCGCCGTTTGCATCAACATCCGGTATCTCGTTGCTGCAGCCCTCGGGCGCGCAGGGCATTGGCCTCGCGCCCATGTCGGTAACGCATGCGCATCATGCGCAGCATGAGCCGCCACAGGAGGCAAAGCGAAGAAGCATATTCAGCGCGTGGCCGTGGAAAGGTCGACGACGGCGGCGGCGAGAGCTGCAGTCGATCTCGACTCCTTCCCTCCTCCATCCGGCGGCGAGTACTGCCTCGTTTGGGACGTCGTATGGTCCACTCGGCAACGTTCATCGGAGAGCGCCCTCACAGTCTCGACCGCTCAACGACCTTCCGCCCGGAGAGGCAAACAAGTACGGCCCACAGTTCTCCGCGTACGCACCGAAGAGGAAGCAGTTTGTGTCGCCTCCACCCTCACACAACGTGCCGTTGGCGGGATCGAGAATGCCCGTCTCGTCCCAAGCACGCAACTACGGTCCGACACGTTATGGCCCCATGGTTCACACTTTCTCAAGTACCCCGCATCTCCCAGGACCGCCCTCCAGCTCCGATCTCCACATCGAACACCTCTCCTTCGCCGACGTCCGCCCATACCCTCGCGTCGGCGAGAATATTCAGCCCCAACCTCCACAACCGACGCTGGCTCAGCAGCAACAAGCGCGACCCCAGAATTCCTCCTGGGTCAGCCTGCCCCGCCTGACTCGCTCTTCCGTTACGCTCCACAGCGAGGGATCGAAATCGCGATTAGCCGTGACCAGCATGTGCGACGCCTTGACATTTCCACGACCACGTATGAACGCTCACGATATAACGCCACCAGAGACTCCGCCCGGCAACGATACTGATCTCGACGACGACCTGATAACGCCTGTATTCCATGACGCAGTCGCCCAGAGTGTGGCACGCGAGGCGGAGCGGGAGGAGTGGGCCGAGATGACCCACCGACGAGGACGCAGTGGGAGTATTCGCCAGACTAATACGACCCCGGCGCCTTCCACACCGCAGCGGAACCGCACGACAGTCGATGCGGAAGGCACCCGCCATGTTCGCAGTCGGTCACAGTCGAGCTCTATCCGGTCGTTCTTGGGACTCGGCGGGCGTGCACGGCGGCACAGCGTCAGCGAGGACGCCAACCACGGAGGCTCCTCTGACCAGCACGCTGAAACAGCCAGTGCCGCGACCTGCGCGCAGCCACATGTTGGACGGAAACGCCTTGGTATCTTCTCCGGCCACTCCCACACCGAATCCATTGGCAGCAGCCTCAACCACAGCAGATCCAGTCCTCAGCTTACTGGCAGCGACCGAACGCCCAAGTCGCCTCGGCGCAGTCAATCGGTCAAGCTTGGCGGGAACAGGAGCAACCACGATGTTCCGCCACGCAAGGCGCGCACGGCAGCAAGCGCGACTAGTTCGTCTAGGTCGAAACGGCATCGGCCACCCGGACCGCCGCGCTCGTTTCAGTTTCGCCTGCAACCGCATCAGATCAAGAACGCAGCTGGTCAACCTGGAGTTGTTGTGGTCGGAAGTCGCAGCTCTGAGACCCCACAGCCCCGCGCCCCGCGAGCCATCGACTTTGCGGAACCATCGCGCTCTGAGCGGCAGCCCTCGCCGCCCCATTACATTCCCACTCCCGAAGGCTCGTTCAGGTTCGATGCCGACGCGATTGGCATTGCGATCACGACGGCGGGCAATGAGGCGGCAATGCCGCCCCCACATGTCCAGCAGCGTCTGCCCATTCCTGCCGCTCTCCAGCCCGCAGCAGCAACAGCGCTCCCACGGGAGCCTCCAAGCTCTGCACACGCACGTTACCTTCTGGCGCGGCAGCATCGCCGGTCGCTGACGATGCGGGCGTTCCAGTCGCCGCCCCATGCTGCAGTGTCTGCCAGCCGGAGTCCCAGCCTTGCCCCCACGTCGTTTAGCCATCCGATCTCGCCCGATCGCGCGACATTTGCGTCGACGACAGTTGCGCGGTCCTCGTCCGGGCGCGCCTCACCCCCGCCTCAGCTGCCTGCATTCGCTGCTTTCAGCTCGTCTTTCACGCACGCCGTTGAAGGCGATCCGCAGTCGCCCACAAGCCCCCGTTCCCCAGTCTCGGCGGAGGGCAAGGCGCGCGGAGCAAGTACGCTAGGCCCTCGTGTCCCGGGGAAACCCACTGGCCGCGTGCGCCCTCGTGCAAACTCGTCGCCCCCATCTACTGGAGCGCCGTCAGCCGCCCTCCCTTCATCCGAAGGGCGACCCCCTTCGCCGAGGGATTCCCCGCCGCCGGTCCCGCCAACAGGTAAACCTGGCCCGCTGGCTATGCTTCTGGACAAGGAGTTGCCGCCCGTTCCGCACATATCTGCATTCTCGTCGCTGTCACCGTCTCTTGCCCCGTCGCCTGTCGAGACGTCGGCGCCTCCGTCCGCTATCAACTCCCCCCGGGCTCCATCACCTGCGTCTCTGGCTATCGCCACCTCGCCGCGGGCGATGCCTCCCCGTGCGCCCCCGCCATCGCGGCCTGTCCCGCCCACGCCCACTTCCCGGCCCACCTCGTTCGACGGGTACAATCCATTCACCTCCCCGAACCGCCAGTCTCCGTCAGTACACACCATCAACCAACTCGTCGCGACGGCTGCAGTCGTGAAGGCTCTGTCCTCGGAATCACATTCAACGCACACCCCGATTCCTGGTGGACGGCCGGGTGAACGCCCGACGACACAGCGCAAGGGCTCTGTGCCGCCTATCGTTCCCGCACCGCCGCTTCCACCAAAGACCCCCTCTCGGAGCGAGACGCCGCAGAATCAGAACCGCTTGACACTTATGGACGACTCGCCCACTCCGGTGCGCCAGGGTTCCGTGGCCGTGCTCGCCCCGCCGCCAGACTCACCCACTCACGGAAAGGGAGGCGGTTCCCGCTTGTCCGGTCCATTCATGTTCACGTCTTTGCGGCCCAGCCCGCCGCGCTCGCCGTTCGGTTCAGACTCGGCGGAGAAGATTATGGGGCGCCAGAGCACCCCTGCTCCCGAGTTGGAGCGCCCACAGAAATCGCCGTCGGGGTGGTCGCACCGCAGCATACCGAGTGTGTCGGCCGTGACGCCGTCGGCGGAGCTTTTCCTCGGCCCGCAGGGAGTGGAAAGTCCGACGCGCGCAGAACGTCACAGCCATCACAGCCACCAGAGCCGGCAGAGCACGCACAGCCGCGTGTCCCCCGACTTTCTCGAATTCATCGCCCGCGATACCGACACGTACGACGCGGCGGGCGACAACTCGTTCCCGCGGTCACACACTGACAGCTCCTTTGACAGGTCGATACCACTTGAAGACAAGTCGGGCGTGCTCCCCCGCTCAAACTCGTCGTCTCCGCACCGCATCCCGCCCCTGCCCCGCCGAGATGAGCCGCGAGAGGCGGTATCGGATTGGGAAAGCTCCCGCCACAGCGACTCGCGTCGCACGTCGCTTGAGGGCACGGAAGAGACAGGCGAGACGCGCTTTCGTGCGGGTGACAGCGCGGTGCCCAGCGCGGTGCATAGTCGTACGCACAGCCGGACGCATAGCACTGTGCCCAGTACGACAAACAGTGCAAGTGCTCATGTTGACGACGGAACGTCCATTCGCGGTATCGACACGGAATCTCTCCGCTCCCAGTCGTCCTTTTACACCACCGAGGCTGCGGGCGCTGAGGACTGGACGATAATAGCCGATGTCGCCCGGGACGACGATGGCCACCAGAGCGACAACTCTGAAACCACGCTGCCTGATCTCTTCCCCGTCTCATCGCGCTCGTCGGTGTCGCACTACACGGACGCGCTGGAGGGCTCGACGGGCTCGGCATTTGTGACGCCGATGGAATCGCCTCTGGCCAGCAGCTCGGTGGACCAGTTTTATATGGCCTCCCTGGCGCCGTCCAGTATCATATCGAGCAGCGACAAGGAGTCTCCGTCGGGCACCCCACAAATGTCATCCTCCAAGCTTGGAAGTGAATCCGAGCTGGCCGACTCGTCCACTCCGACAGAGGAACCGGCCGGAGAGGGCGTGGAGAACCTGGCGGAGAATCCTGCGGACACGCCGCGCGTAAAGCTGCGGCAGGTCAGCGACGAGCGCCGGTTCAGCGAGGCGCCATCCTCGGACGACGCCTTTGAGTTTGACAGACGCAATTCGCGTCGCAGCCACTCGCCCGCGAGCATCTCATCTGGGTCCGAGGTATCTATCCGCCACAGCTTGGACGAAAACTTCCGCGGCCTCTTCTACCGTGCCCCCACCTCGCCCCCAACTTCGGTCACTTCGGTATCGCCGCCGACGCGCCGTCGCCGCCTCGTCTCCCAGAGCTTGGTCATTGACCCTCCGCACGTCGAGCGCGTCATCGGCCTCGGCTTCAACATTGATCTCAACTCCCCGACGGAGGCGACCCACAGCGACAGCAGCCAGTTTGAGCTCCGCACACCGATGATCGACCAGGGCCAGCAGCCGTACGCCTTTTCGCGCCCACCAGGACAGTTCCGGCCCCCCGGTGGCCGTGCGGGATCCCTTGGCCCGCCATCGCCAGCGCTCCCGCACGGTCTCGGTGTCTCTCTCGGCCCTGGACCTGGATCGGCGTCGGGGAGCAGCCCCGACGTGCCGCCCTTCCCTGGCGCGTTTGACCTCGGCCGCCTGGAGCTCCGCCCCACAGCGCCCCTCACCGCCACCACGCCCCGGGACGACTCGTGGATCACAGAGTGTGAGTTTCCGATTGCCATGCATGCAGACTGCCGGAGCATGTATGCATGCATGCAACTGTTATGCATAGGGCTGTATGCTAACATTCTCCCAGCATACCACCGGTTCTCGCAGGCTGCCGCGCGGGGTGCCACACGGCGGCAGAAGCAGTCTCTCCGAAAACCCCGGCCGTACAGTGCGGATGAGCGGTCCGTCGTGCTGCCGCCATTCAGCCCAATGACATTTGGGATAGCATCGGGACATGGTCCTCATCATCATCATCGTTATGATCCATCCCCAGGACCAAGCACACCCCGTTCTCGATCTCCCACAGCATCGCACAGACACGGACACACCCGCGGATACGGAGGAATAGCATCGAGCGCATCCAGCATCAGCGGCCCCGACTCGCGCGCACTCACCCCCAGCGCCGACACTGCTGAACACATCCACCGTCTCTAGTCTACGCTACCCCATCCAGACCCCTCCACCTCCACCGACCTCCACTTTTCGAGCCCCACAATGGAGGTGGAGACCACAGAGACACACCACTCGGCGTTTGGCCAGCTCGTCACTGGTCCTCCAGGCGCAGGCAAGTCGACCTACTGCCATGGCATGTACCAGGTTGGTCACTACGAAGACTAGAGCTCACGATCCCAGTTCCTCACCGCGCTCCAGCGCCCCGTCAGCATCATCAACCTGGATCCAGCAGTCACCGACCCGCCGTACCCGTGCGCCGTCTCCATCACGGACCTGATCACCCTCGAGGCCGTGATGGAGGAGTACGGCCTGGGGCCGAACGGCGCGATGCTGTACTGCATCGAGTACCTCGAGGCCAACTTTGACTGGCTGGTGGAGCAGCTGGATGGCATCCTCGCGGACCAGGGTGGGAATGGGTACATTGTCATCGACACGCCGGGGCAGGCAGAGCTGTGGACGAACCATGACAGTCTGAAGCGCATAGTCGAGCGGCTCGGAAAGATGGATTACAGGGTGGGTAATATCTCTTCAACGAATGCTGACGCTCAGCTCGCAGCGGTGCATCTCACCGACGCACACGCCATCACCGATGCGTCAAAGTACATTGCGGCGGTGCTCCTCGCGCTGCGTGCCATGCTCCAGCTCGAGATGCCCCACATCAATGTGCTGAGCAAGATTGACACCCTGTCGAGCTTTGAGAATCTCCGTGAGTTATGGTGCTCCTGATCCTAAACTCATTCCACCTTTCACTGACGCTCCAGCCTTCAATCTCGACTATTACACCGAGGTGCAGGACCTCTCGTACCTTCTCCAGACGCTCGAGAATGAGCCGCGCGCAAAGCACTTTCACAAGCTGAACAAGGCGATGTGCGAGCTCATCGAGGACTTTGGGCTCGTTGGGTTCGAGACCCTGGCAGTTGAGGTGCGTGCTGGTGATGGCTTTCGCAGAATTCACCGCTGACGCCACAGGACAAGGCATCGATGATGAAGCTCGTCCGCCTCGTGGACAAGGTAACGGGCTACGTGTTCATGCCGGCGGGGGGCGTCACGACGACGGAAAACATGCACGCGCTCTTTTCGTCTGCGTCGGGCCTCATGCCTGGCGACCCGTACGCGGACATTAGCGATGTACAGGAACGGTGGGGCGAGGGCAAGGAGGCGTTTGACGCGGCTCAGGAGGAGCAGTGGGAGCGCGAGTGGACCGCACGGCGCGGAGCCGAGGCCATCACAAAGGCCCAGCAGAACATGGAGCAGAGCATGGGGCAGAGCATGGGGCCAGACAGTAGTACTACCGTATAATGTTTTGTTGTATCATATCCATGCCATACATCATTGCCATCAAACAGCGTGAATGGACTGGGAGGATTCAGGCCTGCGACGCCGACAGCCGCCTTGGCAGTCACCTGGATCGGCTATCAGTTCCTGGTGGCGTTTAGATAACCGGTCGGCCGGATGTTGCTCCGAAGTCGGCAGCGAGGTGGGCACGGCGCACAACACCTGTCCGAAGACCGAGGGACCAAGGCGATATGGATGAGCCGAGATGGGCATTGGTGCGAGCATAATATCGAGACCGACCAAGACCGAGGACATCCCCCATCAATATACTGCATCTATCTCATCTCACGATGCCGACACAGACACAGGCGTGGGTCGTCGAATCAAAGGGCGCGCCGTTCGTCCTGCGCGACATTACCCTCTCGGACCCGCTGGACGACGAGGTCCTCATCGAGTGAGTATGACAGTAGACTTTGGTTGACATTCAGGATGGTGGCGAGCGGGATCTGCCATACGGATCTGCTCGTCGCGGCCGGGGATCTCCCGGACGGCAAGTTTCCCGTCATCCTCGGTGCGCAAGAAAAGACTGTGATATTGATCATATTCTGATACCAGGCCACGAGGGCGCGGGATACGTCCGTTCCGTCGGGTCGGGCGTGACCCGCCTGTGAGTAAACAATGATATACGGGTACACGGTACGCCGGTTGACAAGGCAGGAAGGAGGGCGACCTCGTGCTCCTCTCGTACGCGGCATGCGAAAAGTGCGACGCGTGCACCGAGGGCGCGGCGTTCGCGTGCGCTACCTGGCCCGATATCAACTTTGGCAAGAAGCGGGCTGACGGGTATACGTGCGTTGGGCAGCTCGATGGCGGAGAGTTGGCGGGCACGGGGGTCGGCGGCTCGTTTTTCGGCCAGTCGAGCTTTGCCCGCCACTCGCTCGTGAGGGAAAGTTCCTGCGTTGTCGTTCCCCCCGATACGGACGTGCGCACGCTCGCGCCGATGGGGTGTGGGCTGCAGACTGGTGCCGGCGGGGTATTCAATGTCGCGGACCTTCAGGCGCGGCATTCCGTGCTCATCTGCGGGCTCGGGGGCGTGGGTATCGCCGCGCTCTTTGCGGCCGTCGCGGTCGGCGCCAAGACCATCATCGCAATGGATGTTAATGAGGAGCGGCTAAAACTCGTAAGTGATAGAGCTCGTGCATGCTGACACTACCCAGGCGTTGGAGCTCGGCGCAACGCACGCGCTCAACCCCAAGACATGCTCCGTCCCCGACGAAGCAAGGAAGATTACCGACGGCCGCGGCGTCGACTTTGCGATCGAGGCGACGGGCCACCCCGTCGCTGCCAAAGACGCGTTTCTCGCGCTCGGCATGCGCGGGCGCCTCGTGCAGATTGGCGCGAGTCCCGCCCCGCTGCAGATTACCGTAAGAAACAACGAGTTTATTGCGGCTCTCTCTCTTAACTCTTCTTCCAGTTTAACGATATCCTCCTCGGGGTGCGCAGTATCGAGGTGTGCGTCGAGGGCAACGACACGCCGCACCGGCTCGTTCCCCGCCTCGTCGAGTTGCACAAGCAGGGCAAGGTGGGTAGAAACGCAGATACAGAGAGGCTGACGCCAGTTCCCCGTTGAGCGCATCGTCACGAAGTATAACTGGAAGGATATGGACAGGGCGCTCGCGGACATGCATGCTGGCAAGGTCATCAAGCCCGTGCTCGTGTATGAGGACTAGAAACTAGTGGACCATGGATTATGGATCATGGAGTATAT
Source organism: Apiotrichum sp. Y4204 (assembly GCA_025531455.1). NCBI lineage: Eukaryota > Fungi > Basidiomycota > Tremellomycetes > Trichosporonales > Trichosporonaceae > Apiotrichum > Apiotrichum sp. Y4204. The sequence goes on along the minus strand of JAMYHL010000055.1, from coordinate 123,963 downwards.
GCAGCGTGTGCCAGGAGTCATCTCCCCAGACACTCTGTAAATCAGGTAGTCGACCCTCTGGGCATTGGCAAGGGCAGCGTGCACTCGCACCTGGCTGTCCATACGTCCAAGCTCATCAGCCCTGCGGCAATAGTATACATTTAGGTCTCATGCATGGATCACGGCCCGAACAGCATCAACCGACATCTGCGTCACTGTAAAGTACACTACAGTACACAGCTGCAGTGTGGCTGTACTGTACAAGCACCACGCCGCCGGCTGGCGTGACTCCCGAGATTGGGCTCACGAGATCAGCCAGTGGCAAGGTGTACGGTGGCCCGATCCCGAAGGACATGGTTGTCGCCATAGGGCTCGTCGCGCTGCGTATCGAGGGAATCGAGCGGTACAACGAGTCGGTCCCACATGTCCGAGAGCTATTTGGCCGACACTGGCCGCCTAGGATCCCTGTGTGGCGGAGAGTACGATGGTGAAGATGGTAAGGACGAGTTAGTACTTGGTGCTTGCGCGCGAGCCCCTAGCAAGGTATCCCCCGCATCCTGTGGAGTTCGTTACGCACAAACCGTCTCTTCGAAAGAGGAGCAGACGGGGAGCTCGGTATGCCATACTTGCTCGCTACGCGGAGCAGATATAGGGACAACGGTGTCCGCAGTCTGCAAGCTTTGACAGGAATGCCTCCTTCCCAGCGGCGACTGTGAAATCAGGCTAAACCCCTCCGTCCGCTTCGTCCGGGTTTCACTGGCCGGCAGCGCAAACATGAACCGTGCCCCCGGCTCGGCGTCGGCGTACGCAACGTCGGCGCGGGCGGCGGACGACTGCAGACTGCAGAGTGCAGGAGAGGTGTAAGATCCGGAGGGAATTGTGACCTGCCCGCTCCACAGATTACGCGGGCCGCTGTGAGTGGTACTGTAGTCTGTCGCTTTTCGGCCATCTGCGACTCTTTCTGTATGGTGAGCATGTGCGTCGTTGAGAAATGTGTCACGTCTGGCGCATATCCTCGGGGAAACCTGCAACTTGGAACTTTGCATCTCACATCTTATCTCTCAACCATGACAGGCACTTGAGCGCCGTGCCGCCATCTTGCGTTGTAATTCCCTTCGACCACTAGAAAATCGCAGAGTTCACAGAACCCGGAACCCCGCGCTCAGCTATTTCTCGCCACTTGGGCCCCCACTCTTTGTTGTTGGGATGAAGGAGAACGCCGTCGCGGACAAGGTGCTCGCGACGATTGGCGCGGTGCTCTGGTCCGTCCAGGTCGTCCCGCAGATTATCAAGTCGTACCGCACCAAGAGCGTCGACGGCCTTTCTCCCGCGCTCATGTTGTGAGTCATCAATGTATTATTTCTCTGACGATAGCGTGTGGGCGCTCGCGACCATCTTCCAGGGCTCGTATCTCGTCTCGATGCGGTCGAGTATTCCCCTCCAGGTGAGTCATGAGTCCATGAGATGCGGCGGACAATACCGGAGAATCGATACCTTTATCAATTCCATCACTTCATCTCCCATTGTCCATGTCCCATGCCCATCTCGCGACGCATCCCGCGCTCACCGCCTAACACCAGGTCCAACCCCAGGCATTTGGCGGGTTCAGCGTGCTGGCATGGGCGCAGTGCCTGTACTATGGCAAGCGGTATCCTCTCTGGAAAACGCTCGCCTACATGTTTGTTTTTTACGCCTTTTTCGCGGGCTTTGAGACGGGCAGCGTGTACGCTCTCTGGGCCGGCGAAAGGAACGGGGTCACCTGGCCACAGCAGATGTACGGGTGGATCACGAGCGCGCTCCTCATCCTCGGCCTCCTGCCGCAGTACTATGAAATCTACCTCCGCGGCGAGGTCGTGGGGATTAGCATTAGTTTTATGCTCGTGGACATTTTCGGCGGCGTTTTCAGTGGGATATCGCTGTTTTTCCGCAAGCAATTCGACTCTACTGCGTTTGTGCAGTATTTCCTCGTTGTGGTTCTTGATGGCGTGGTGGTCGTCCTCAAGCCGGTCCTCGCGGCGGTCCAGCGGCGGAAAAAGGCGAGGGCGGCGAGAGGGGATGAAGACGAGGAAGAGGGGACGCAGCGCGGCGAGGTGCGCGAGGATGAGCACTGCGGGAAACCAGGGGGGAAAGTGAGCGTGAGCGTCGAGGAGGCGCTTGGTGCTGGTGAGAAGCCGCAGAGCATACACCCTCCATCTCTGCCGATGCAGCCGCCGGATATGCCTCAAGGGCGGACAATGACTGTCGACTCGGACTCGACGTACTCATAGGCGACCCCCTACAACTATCACATCTGTCACATCGGCTCGATCTTCCTATCTATTCACACTACTATATAGATACTAGACTCCTCTTTTGGTCATCATGCAGCTTCCTCTCCTGTGCAGCGACCTCTGACCCCGACTTGTCGGTCGTTTCCCTCATCGCTTTTTGGCCTCATCCCACTGCACCCCACACTGAAACCACTTGCATGACATAGTCAACGGTACAGATACGAACGCGTCCTAGGATACATAACATTCAGGATTATCCCATCCGGGTCGGGTCTCTATGATGCGTAAAACTCTGGGTACGTTAGAAAAAGGTTGTGTGGCGATTTCGTGTCACTCACTCTTGTTGATCTGGTGAATAAGCATGTTCAAATTGAACGCGGCGCTGGCGTCGAACAGGTCGAGGCGGACATTGTTGTCAAACTGCGCCTGGAGCAGATCCTCCATCCGCAGCTCCTCGGTACCGCTTGCACTGGCGCCGATGGTGTTTGTCATCTCGAGCGTGAACACGCCAACGTCGTCTGACGAAATGACAATGTGGATCTTGTCAAACTGCCGCGGCGAGCACTGGTTGACAGACAGCAGCACACCCTTCTCGTACAACTCGGCGGCCGTGTAGCGGTACGAGCCAAACTTGGACTTTTTCGCGCCGTGCCGCTTCTGGTGCCAAAAGTGCTTGGACATGAACGGCGCCTTCTTCTTCCTGAAATGTTAGCGATATCTAACCCTGTTCACTCACTGTTGCAATGCGGCCATCGCAGAGTCAATGTAGTCGTGGTAGCTCTGGATGCGCTCCTCGCAGTCCTGCCGTTTCTCCGTGAGGTTGGCGTGCGCTTCCGACATGGCGCGCAGGTCGACCTTGCGCTTCTGGCGTAACCGGTGCTTCTCCTTGATGTCGCTCGCAATCGACACAAGAAGGCCCTGGAACTTGGAGTCGCGGTCCAGGCGCCCGTGCTCCTGCAGCGCCATGCAGAACTCGATCGCACGCGACTTGACCTCGTGGAACGGAAGTCTGGAGAGTTAGAACTGCTTGGAAAGGGATCGTCAGTAGCACACTCACGCTCGGATGCTTTCCATCTGGTACTCGGCCTCGGCGGGTGTAGGCGGCAGGTCGTGGCGGGCGAGACGCGCCTGCTCGAGCGCAATGTCGCGGTGCACTTCATAGATCCACCGCTGCTCCTCCTCTTCTCCAGGGTGGTCGAGGAAGATGTCGTAAAGTGTTTTACCGGTCTGTACGCGAAGGACAGCAAGGACATGGCGCTTTGCTTGGACCTCCATCTCCCGGAGCTGCGCTTGCCGCGGGTCACTCGGCTGCAGCTGGGCAAGGCGGTTCGTTAACCGCACGCGGACCGTGTTCTTGCCGCGGTCATACTCCAGTGGTGGGCCCTCGAGCTCATTGAGCACGCTCTCCATCGGGTCTCCGCTCTTGCCGGCCGTAACTGCAGGGATGTTCCGCACCATGACACCCAACAGACCGTAGATATCACTGCGGGTGATGCTGATCGGAGTCGCCTCAGAAGTGCTCTCCAGCATCTCCTGGTTCTGGAAGTCGACTTCGGCGACATCAAGCGTCCAGTCGCCCATGGCCTTACCCTCGGCGCGGATATAGTTGTCCAGAGGCACGCGCACCAGCCGGTCCTTGTCGAGGTTTGTAAAGTTTTGCGTCGCGACGTGAGTAAGCAGATTTGCGATTGCTGAAAGGTTTCGCCGCTGAACGGGGTTGACCTGCTGCGCGATGCCGTACGTTTCCGGTGCGATGATGCCAGGCAATATGAACGGGAGAATCACAGACTTGGCGACGACAGGCCACAGCATACTCTCGTCCTCACCCTGGAAGCGCACGCGGCAGGCAAACAGAGCCTCGCGCACAAAGAGGCGGACAGTGTACGGCATCTGCGCAGCGGACGCCATGAGCGACTTGGCGAGCTCGTTCGTCAGGGCGCGCAGCTCCTGCAGGTCTGATGTCAGTTGAAAGTTTCTTCTCACAACTTACGCTGAATATACACTGCCCTGGTTTCGCCGTGAGTCTCGAGGATCTGGTCAGCAGTAAGTCCGCGCGGCAGTGTGCTCTTGACTCCTGTGAGACTCTCCTCGTCGTTGATGAAGCGGTTGTAAATGTCGACGGGGTCGGTAGAGAGGTCGAGCGCGTCCGACTGGATCACCCGATCAACATGTGAGAAGAGGACGTTTTGGAGGTATGGTGTAAGGAGCGGCTTGACAAACTGGGTGACGACCGGTATAAGGGCAAACCGTGTCTCGGACAGGTCTTCGAGCGACCGCGAGCGGAGAACCTGCTCGTGGACCGACATTTGCAGCAGCTTGTGGAAAAAGTACTCCTCCCGCCTATCATGCCCAAAGCCAAACAGAACGAGAGTGACGGCCTCGACCAGACGCCGGTCCTTCTCAAGTTCCGGGTCGGCGGCAAGCTTGTGCAACAGCCGGCAGAGGTACTGCGGCTCGGTCTGAAGGGTAAAGAAGAGATGCTCGTAAAGCGCGAGCTTGCGCTGCGAGGTACGGTCGAGGTGGACGTTGCTGAACGGGTCGCCGCCGCCTGGAGGATTGAACGAGTCCTCTCCTGTCGGCTGCCCGTGTCGCCGCTTGGCGCGAACGAGGTCCTCGAACGACATCTTGTTCTTGAGGATCAGGGCAATCTTGGTGTCCAGTTCCTGTACCTCGGTATCAAGTGTCTGGTTGGCGCGGACAAGCTCGACAACCTCCTTACGTAGTGTGTCGATACGCAGCTGGTCGCGGAAGTCGTTTTCCGTGTCATCCAAAAGGTGCATGTAGTTCTGGATGGTCGGCACGTCGACGCCAACGCCCGTGATAAGGCGGTCGTACATTTGACGTTGCTTGCGGCCGCGCCACACAGCCTGGATCTTGACAATCTTGTCGACGTTGCGATGGAAGTGCGCAATCCGCAGCCAATACCGTCTCCGGCAGATGAATCCGCGGATGAGAGACTGAAGAAAGACGAGCGCACCTTGCGTGTGGGGGTCGATGAGGTAGTCGCGCCACTCGCGGTACTCTTGACGCGCAATAAAGCCTCGTGCCACGGCCTGGAATCCGATAACGTCCGGCTGAACGAATTCGAGCTTCTTCTTCTGCTCAACCGTCTGGCGTTTGGCAAGCTTGGTGCGGAGGAAGGCCTGGAGGCCACCGACAGACCCAGCAATCTCCACCTTGGCAAGTGCCTTCTGCATGCTCTCGTGTGTACGCTTGGCGAGGCGAGCGCGGGCCAAGGCTTGGAGAGAGACAACAGCGGTAGAGACAGTGACCGCCTCCTTGGTGAACACCTGTTTCCGGCGACGGGCAAGCACGCCACGCGCCATGGACTGAATCGAGACGACGTACGAGGTCGCGTCGTCCATCTTCTTCTCGTGAGCCTTGTGTTGCCGGCGAACGAGGGCGCTGCGGAGGTGGCCCTGGAGCCGCGTGAATGTGGCGGTATGGGCCTCAATGATCTGGTGCTCCTTGGCCATCTTCTGGCGAGAAAGTCGGCCGCGCAGGACACCCTGCAAAGAGGTGATGGACTGCACGACAGAGCGCTCTGCGAGCGTCTTGCGGTCGGCCTTGCGGTCGCGGCGTACGAGCCAACCGCGGCAGACAGCCTGGAGTCCGATGACATTTCTCCGCAGACGGTCGAGCTCATTCTCCCGCGCCGAGGCACGCAGACGGACAAGCATACCCCGCACATGTGCTTGAACGCCGACGATCGGGACAGCGACATCACGGACATTGCTGACATGGGCCTGCCACTTTTGCCGCACGCGCTGGCCGCGCGACACAGCTTGGATGGCACTGGCCCACTTGGCAAGCTGTCCATGACTCTGCTTCTCGTCCTTCCTCGTCTTGCGGACTGCGTTACCACGGATGGCGGACTGGATTTGAACGACAATTGGAGCGGCGAGCTTGAGTTGCGCCTTGACGCGCGAAGCACGTTGCCGCGCGAGTACACCACGGAGATGACGCTGGAGGGCAAAGATGGAATCCTCACGCTCAAGGAGTAGGCGGTCACGCACTGGCCGTCAGTCGTTTGCATCGTTTTCGCACTCACTCTCATCTTCCGTCTCGATTTCCTCCTCGGGCTCAGGCTCCCAACTGGCCTCCTTGGCAAGAGTCTGGCCGACCTGCTGAAAGTTCGGCATGGCGACGCCCTGGATACCCTTCTGGGTGGCTTCGAGCTGCTCATCGGTGAACTCGAACTGTCCAAGCAGGTTATTCATTCGCTCGGCACGACCGAGCCTCGCGAGTAGGTGCGAGAGGACGTGGATGCAGAAAATGACCTTTGGAATGTTCTTCTTGTTGTACAGGTCGGTGAGCTCGAAGACAAAAGTCTCAGGCATGCCGACGCTGCGCACAAACGTGAGGAAGTAGTTGATATTGTCGCTCTGGCGGTACCGGTGCTTGGCCTCGGTCCAGATGCGGCGCACGACCTGTTCGCCCTGAAAGGCTCGAGAGAGCTTGGCGAGGACGACACCATCACGGAGTCCCTCCTCCATCTCTGTGACGCCGAATTCGAGTTCCTCATCAAGACAGCCCTCAATCCACTGCTGTGCTTCACCAATGTGACAGAGATACTCGTATGCGGCGAGCGCATGGCGCTGGCGGTCCATCCAGTTGTTGTTCAGTCGGCGTGAGGGGAGAGGTGCTGGGGCCACTTTGGCGGACGAGGCGGCGAGGGGAAGGCGCTGAGTCTGCGACAGCTTGAGGCGGTTCGACATGCCTGCAACACCAGCACCGCCGTCCGTGTTGAACTGCCGAGCAGGAGCGGCCGATATCACACTCATGAGATCCTTCATCTCCTCACCATGCACTTCGGCACGAGGCGCGGTGACAAGGGAGCCCAGGAGACTAGACTTGGACTTTGAGGCTGTTGATGCGACGCGACTCTCGGGCTCACGGTTGACAGTGTGAGAAGGAGTAAGGGGGGCTGCCCGTGGTGGCGTTGCTGCTGCGCGACTGGGAGTAGTAGCAGGTGACTGCCTTGTCTTTACGGGTGGTGTGTCACTGGGCGGCGTGTTCTCCTCGCTGGTCGTCGCGACCGAGAGTCGGGTGGCAGATGCCTTGCGGTCCTTGGCCGAAACCTTGCGACTGACCTTGCGCGTCGAGTCTCCCTCCCAGCCCATGTCACCAGAGACAATACGGGGAAGATGCTTGCCGAGACGACGGCGATCGGTGCCCATGGAGGGAACACGTCCCCGAGGCGCCGGCGTTGACGTTGACGATTCGCCCTCGGGTGGTCCAAACCGGGAGGCCAGGACTGACACGCTGCCCTTCGGGGGTGCTGTCGGTGCGCGGTATCCGAGGTTGGCCCACTTTGAGGGAGACGGTGTTGCCTTGGGGGTAGAGAAGGCGTCGTTGCTGAACGGCTTGGGCTTCGGAGTACTCGGAGCCTGAACAGAATCGGCGGACGGAAACCCGGGCTTGGGCAGAGGCGCAGGGGATGCGTCGGGGACCGCCTTCTCGGGAATCTCAGCCGGTGCGAGCGGCAGAGACTTAGTGGTTGTCGCCCCGGTCTTGATTGGAGACTTGACTGCTGGTGCACTGTCCACTGGCGTCTCAATGCTGGCGATACTAGCTGCAACATTGGACTTGATGCTCGGGGTGTCCTTCGCAGACGACTTGGTGGGAGACTCTGACTGGCCCTCAATGATGCTCCTCGCCCGGCGCAGAACAGGCACGGTCGGCTGAACGTAGTCGGTGCGGGAAGTCATCTTGCTGGGCGACTGGCTGGGAGCATCTTTCGGCATGAGTTTGCTGGGCGACTCGGAGTTGTTGGCAATAATACTCCGCGCTCTGCGAAGAACGGGAACAGTCGGCTGAACATAATCCGTGCGGGGAAGGAGTTTACTCGGCGACGCCTCGGCGTTCTTGCTGGGAGACTCCTTGTCAAGGATACTCCGGGCGCGACGCAGCGCAGGCGTGTCACGCTCTTGGTCACCACGAGGAAGGAGTTTACTCGGCGACGAAGGGCCTTCACCCAGATCGTCGCTCCGTGTCTTACGAAGAGTGGGGTACTCCGGCTTGGACTCCTCGGGAGCTGGAGGGGCAGCTTCGGGCCGTTTAACGCGCAGCCGTTCACCAAACGGTGACGCAGCAGAGGATGCAGACGGAGGCGAAGCAGCAGAGGCCGGCGAAGATGGCTTCTCATCCGGGCGGGTCGCGGGGCGGAGGCGTTCACCAAATGGCGAGCTTTTAACAGGTGATTCCTGTGGCGAGTTTGGAAGTGCCAGAGCGTTGGATCGTTTCGGGAGAAGAACGCTCGGTTGAGAGGCCTTGGATTGTGGTTCTTGAGTCTCGGGCTTTGTGACTGGCGTCTTGGCGAGCTCGGTGTTGACTGGGGCTGGGTCCGCGGGAGACTTCGGAGTAGGCGTGACGGGCAGAGGCTTCGGAACAGGAGCTGCTGGGAGTGCAGGTTTCGTTGCTGCATCCTTGGGGGACTCGGAATCGGACCGCGCAACGGAATTGAGCCCAGCGGGGGACGGGAAGACGCGAGTATCGGCGGGCTTGGAGATCGATGTGGCAGCAAGTTTCGACTCGAGTGCGGCTATGGGCGTGATCTTCGGGGTCACTGTCGGGACGAGTGGCATCGAAACATGCTTTGGACCTGTCCGTCCCAGTGTCCGTGGGGGCGAATTGTCGTCCAGCTTTACTGGCGGGATGGGGATCTCCGGAGGGAGGTCAAGCTTTGGCTCCTCGACTTGGATACCAGCCGCCTTCTTGGCCTGCAAGCGTCGCAGGGCATTTGCGCGGGCTTCAGCCAGCGTGTCAACACTCGACTTATTCCTGTTGGTTGCCGTAGACGCGCCGGTGTCGTCCCGCTGAAGGGGAGAGAAGTCAACGGCGGCAGAGACGGATGCAGGCCGGGCGCGAGGCGGCGTCTGTGTAGCAAGAGGCGGCTGGGCTGCCTGAATCGACTCGGTCTGCACATCCCGCGTACTCCGGGTCGGGCTGTCCGCGAACAATGTCTTCTTCCTGTCGCGTATGGTCGAACTCCGGCCGAGAGCAGAGTCCCGAGCGGCAGGGGACGCTGTGGGCGACCCTTCTGGCTGTGGCGACTCGTAGGCTGCACGAGAAGAGGACACGAGCATAGAGCGGGGGCGCGTCGACGGTGTTGGCGTTGCTGTCGCTGCCTGTTCACCCACTGTCGATGCCGCCCCAATCTTTGCCTCCCACTGCCCACGGACAAGGTCCACAGACTTGTTGCCGCGACTGTGTGAGCCCATACGCGCTCCCGAACCCGTGCGGCGCAGGCTGTTCATGTTCACCTCGTCGCGCAACGAGTTCATACGGGAGACGATGCTGCCGCTCCCGTTTGGCGTGGCCGGTGGAGACGAGGAGGGGTCACCACTGCCAGACACGCTCGAGTTGCGCATGAGCCGTGTCTGATATGCGTAGATGGAATGGGAGGCGTCTTTCAGGGGAGACGCATTGGCGTCCGGGCTGGGGTCCGCCATGGGGATAACGATGACGGGTCCTCTGGCGATGGGAGGAGAGTGGAAGGTGTTGAGAGGTGGGTTGTCGGATGATGTTGTGGGTGGTGGTGCTGGTGGGAACGGAAGCGTCGATGCTCAGCTGTTGTTATTGTTGGCCATTTGTTTGTGTCCAGATGTCGTTCTACAGAGATGCGATGGTGACAAGACGATGTAAATTCGTGGAACGATACGAGAGGGGACAAGACTCAAGGGGGCGGCGGCGACAAGAGAACAAGGCTAGAGAAAGAACGGAAACGAGGAAAAAAAGGGGAAAAGAGGGTGAGAAGAAAAAAAAAGACAACGTTGAACGATGTCTCTGTTGCTCTGTGTGTTGTTGTTGATCCGCCCTGGGTTGGTTGTCCACTGGCCACTGGCTGTGGATGAGGGATGCAACAACCGGCGCTGTGTGTGACTGACAGTCTCCTTCAACGCGTCTGGTGTTGTTTGTGCTCATTCTCTCTCTGCCACGTCTACTTAATACATCCCCCCACACTATAAGGTGACGCGTCTGAGCAAAAAGAAAGCAAAATCAGCCACGGTCATTTCAATTGGATCATTACATGGATTGAAAACGGAAAACGGAAGCAGAATGTGGGGATTATGCTATCATATGCTATCATTGCGAAGGCTTGATGGTTGTTGTTTGTTTTGTTTTGTTTGCTTCGATTTCTCATGATATCACACAGCACAGGGTCCCCCAATAATGGTTGTGGAGCTTATCCCGCGGTGGGCACTGCCGGCATAGGGGAGGGAGATGCAACCCAGACGGCAACCTTGGTCCGCTGATCGGGGTTGTGTGCCATATTGCCGTATGCCAACAGGGGGGAGTGGGTGGCCAGGGTGTGCGGGAAAGAGAGGAGGACAGGCGATAAGCATGCAGCAAAAGTCCTCCCAAACGATGTGCTGTTTCGGAGAATCGAACTCTGTTCCTACGGATCAGCCCGGCCCTTATTCTCGTGGGATGCTAGTGCCTCCACCCTGAGCTTGTTGTCACCCAGCGGGATCAAAATGAGATTCCAAGATTTTTTGAGTGCAGACAGTGATCAGTGATCTCGATGGCGCAGACGAGCACCGAGTGGTAACCACGAGCACTCCTTTGCCATCGACCACTGCACCTCTCTTAACCCTCCACACACACTCTCAACAGGATGGGAAAGCACGACAAAAAGTCGGGCAAGGGCCGTCTCGACAAGTTCTACAGGCTAGCAAAAGAACAGGGATACCGTGCCCGTTCAGCATTGTGAGTCGGGCTGCGCGACCTCTGGAGTTACAGCCGCTCACACACACAGCAAGCTTGTTCACTTGAACCGCAAGTATGACCTCCTGTCCAAGGCGCGCTGCGTGATCGATCTCTGTGCCGCCCCCGGTGGTTGGCTGCAGGTCGCGGAAAAGTACATGCCCAAGGGCAGTCTGATCATTGGTGTCGACTTGGTGCCCATCAAGCCCCTCCCCCATGTCATCACCTTCCAGGCCGACATTACCACCCCGCACTGCCGGAACACGCTCAGGCAGCACATGCACGACTGGAAGGCCGACCTGGTCATGCACGACGGTGCGCCCAACGTCGGTTCCGCATGGATTCAGGACGCGTTCACCCAGAACGAGCTCGTGCTCCAGTCGCTCAAGCTCGCGACAGAGTTTCTCAACAAGGGCGGTGACTTTGTGACCAAGGTGTTCCGCTCCAAGGACTACAATGCCCTCATGTGGGTCTTTGGCCAGCTCTTCCGCACGGTCGAGGCCACCAAGCCCCCTTCGTCTCGGTAAGTTCCATTGTGGAGATGCAATCTACGTCGCTGACAGGGTAGTAACGTCTCGGCCGAGATCTTCGTCGTTTGCCGCGACTACATTGCTCCTAAGCACATTGACCCCAAGTTCCTCGACCCCAAGCACGTCTTCAAGGACCTCGGTGCCCTTCCCACCTCGATCGTCGAGCCAGAGCAGTCGGACAAGACCGGTATTGCCGCGACCCAGGCATCCACCTCGGCTGCTGCCGCCGCGGCCGCCCGCCTTGCGACGTCTGGCGTTGCCCACTCGAATGTCTACGCACCCGAGAAGAAGCGCCGCCAGCGTGAAGGTTACGCCGACGGCGACTACACCCTCTTCCACAAGGCGTCGGCTTCAGACTTTATCCGTGCTGTGGACCCTGTTGCAATCCTCGGCACCATGAACAAAATTGAGTTTGCCACGGACGAGGAGAAGGAGTGGCTCAAGTCGCGCCACACAAAGCCGGAGATTATCGCCTGCTGCGAGGACCTCAAGGTTCTCGGCAAGAGCGATTTTAAGCAGCTCATGAAGTGGCGTCTTGCCCTCCGCCTCGAGATCGGCCTCGACGTCAAGGCCAGCGCCGCGGACGACGCCACTGAGGACATTGAGGTCGAGCCGATGGACGAGGAGGAGCAGATTACCGAGGAGGTGAGATACCAGCCTGTGACCGATCTGACAGCAGCTCAAAAAACTTCACGACGAGAAGATGGCCAAGCAGAAGCGCGAGAGGAAGAGGAAGAATGAGATCAAGGCGCGCACGATCCAGAAGCTCCAGCTCGGCATGACGGCGCCCACCGATCTCGACCTGAATGACGCTGAACTCGCTGGTGAGGAGATGTTCGACCTCGGTGAGGGCGAGCGGCAGGCTGCACGTTCCGGTGCGCGCAAGAACCTGCACGAGATTGTGCAGGACGCCGACGGCATGTCGGGATCCGAGGACGAGGCGTCGGCGGAGGTTCCAGCGGAGGAGTCCGACGACGAGGTTCTCTCCTCTGACGAGGAGCGCGAGCTGCGCACAAAGATGCTCGAGGGCGCGCTCGACAACATGTATGACGAATACAAGGACCGCATGTCGGAGCGCGACGCAAAGTGGAAGGTCAAGCAGGCGCGCCTCAAGGACCGCAACTTCGACTCGTGGCACGGTATCAAGGATGAAGAAAGCGACGACGGTGTCGACAAGGGCTACCGCGACCGGATGGTGCGCCAGCCGCGGCGCGGCGATGCCGACTCGGAGGAGGAGGAAAGCGAGGGCGAGGGTGGATGGGATGTCGTTGCGGCCCAGAAGGCCCAGCTGGGAGAGGAGGACAGCTCGGATGATTCCGATGATGACGACGAGGAACAGCCGGTGAAGAAGGCGAAGAAGGCCCCTGTCACTATCCGCCCTGACGCCCGCGCTCCCGCTCCCTCCAAGCGCCTCCTTACGACTCTGACACCGGACACTACCCGAGCGACGATGAGCCGGAATGCGCAGGTGTGGTTCGACCAGGGTGTGTTCAAGGGCGTTGGCGACCTCGCTGCCCTCGATGGCGATGACGAAAGCGACGACGACATGGAGGACAGCGACGAGGCGGAGGACGACGAGGATGGTGCTGCCGACAGCGATGTCGAGATGGCATCAGACTCTGACAACTCGTCCACCATTGACGATGACGAGGAGGATGAGGACGACTTTGAGATTGCGCCCCAGGAGGAGGACGACGAGCCCGAGTGGGATGTCGAAGACGAGGACCAGGAGGAGGTGTTCAAGGAGCAGGTCAAGAAGAAGGGTCTCACCACCGCCGAGGCCGTCACGCTCGCGTCGCGTCTCGTGAACCGCGAGGTCACCGCATCGCAGCTCATCGACGAGGGCTTCAACCGTTCCTCCACGCTCAACAAGGACGGTTTGCCGTCATGGTTCCTTGACGAGGAGGCCAAGCACTACCGTCCGAACATTCCGATCACAAAGGAGGCGATCCAGGCGCTGCGCGACCGCCAGCGCGCACTCGACGCGCGCCCAATCAAGAAGATTGCCGAGGCCAAGTGGCGCAAAAAGTTCAAGGAGCACCAGCGCCTCGAGCGTGCAAAGAGAAAGGCGGACGGCGTCATGGCGACCGAGGACCTGAACGACGGCGAGAAGGCGCGCCAGGTGGCCAAGCTGCTCCGCCGCGCCGCGTCGGGCGCAAAGAAGCCCGAGAAAAAGGTCGTCGTCGCCCGCGGAGTCAACCGCGGTATCCAGGGCCGACCGAAGGGCGTCAAGGGAAAGTACAAGATTGTCGACGCGCGCATGCGCAAGGAGGTGAGTGCAGCTGCATCGTCGAGGAATTCTAGCTGCCTAATACTCACGCCAGACCCGCGCGCTCAAGCGTATCGCAAAGTCCAAGAAGGGCTCGGGCAGACGCAAGTAGTCTTGTCCTGCCTGTTTGCCTGTTTTGTCCCGGCCGCGGTTCTTTCTTTTCTTGTGCTGCATTCCCACTGCATGTCTCTTCTGTACCATATGCATCCCTTAGATCAGAGCGAGTGTGCGAAGGAGGAGACATGTCAAGCATGTGTTTCTCGAGGACGTGATTGCGAGTTGCAAGTTGATGTTACAGTTGTTGCCTGGTAACTGGGAGGCGCCGATAAATTTCATCATTCTCTCGACTTTTTGTTGCTGCAACATCCACCCTGGAAAGAACGACAGTCAGACGCTGGCTGGGCTCGATATGAAAGATCGCAATCACATCTCTCGCGCGACTCGTCAGACCACCACATCTCCCCCGAGCTCAACAAGCTCAAGATAACAGATACCACAAAAGGAGGCGTTCCTCAGCACACTCACGTCCCCACCCCCCTTCCCTATCCCCTCGGCCAGCGCCCACAATTCCACCCCGCGCATTCAAGAAGCTGCACGCCGCGGACGGCATGTCGGCGGTGGACAAGGTCGGCGCGTGGTCCGGCCGCGGCGCCGCGACAGCGGACGCGTGCGACTCTGACTCTGGCTCTGTAGGGTCTGGGTCGGGGTCGAGCGCTGCGTCTGTCGTGAGCGACATTCCGCCGAAAAAGCACAACACGAAAACAATAGACTTGGAGAGCGACGACGAGAACGAAGCGGGGACACCGGACGCGAACGGCGCGCTCCGCGAGGCCGAGATTGATTGGGAGGTCGTGCTTCCCAAGATTCGTCCCGCGCTCATGGACCGCAGTCGGAAACGGAGAGAGGTGTTTGCGCAGCGCTTTCTCTATGTCGAGGATGACGGTGAGTGCAGGACGGAGCTTGAGGTTGGGGAGCAGAAGGTCTCCAGACACCAACAGCTCGGTGTAACCCCCAGGACTAATCACATGCTGATTACAGCCCCGACTGCGGCCCAGGTTCCGCCGCTGCTGATGCAGCTCCTCTCGTCGCTGCACGCCATGTCTGACCTTGCTGCTGTTGAACTCACCGTCGGGGTTCTGATGGAGCTCGTGAAGCGCGACGAGAAGACCGGTGCGGCAATGAAGCTCGGCGACAAGCTGGGAAAATGGGCCGGCGCCGAGGTTGAGAAGGCCGTGGCGTCCCCGAAATCGTGAGCTGCTGCTCTTCTGGGGTTAAGCTAACGTCAGCGCGACGCCGCTCGTGCTCCTCCCGCAGCTCATCCTCGTACTCTCGCTCATGACGACGCTCTACGGCTCGCGCGGCGACAAGTTCCTCTCCTCTTCCGAGTTCTCCGCGCTCCTCTTCGCCCTCGCGTCCGTCACTGATGCCGTCGAGCTGCGTTGCTCCACAACCCCCGGACACCGCACCGAGCGTATCCGGCACAAGATCAACGTCCGCGTGTGGCGTGTCCTCCGGCTGCTCAAGGACCACATCCCCGCGATCGTCAAGCTGCTGGCTACCAAGACGCCTGTTCCCGTCCGCGCGGCCGTACTCATCGGCCACACTGTCGGGGTCGCGCTCCGCATCCGAGTACCTAAGGGCAAGACTGAGGGCCGCGCGCTCATCGACGAGGTCAAGGTGTGTCACGACTTCGGATCCGAATGATCCGGATCCGAGAATGTTGGACCCCCAAACCATGGACTGACATCTGCAGGACATGATCACGGAATACTACGCGACTGCTATTATCGGCTCAAAGGTCGCCCTGCCGGCCTACGTCCCGCACGCGCTGCATGAGTTCACCACCAACTTTGTCACCCAGGACGTGCTCACGACCAAGCTCCTTCCCAGCGCGGAGCGCATGCTCCTCCGCTCCCCGGAGGTTGCTCTTCCACGTGAGTAGTAATGACCTAATGTCACTGATGACAGTCACCGCCGAGCTTCTCGACTCGTGTGATGTCGACATCTCGTCCATCGTCCCCGCCAAGCTTGTCCCGCAAATCATCTCTGCGTCCAAGTCGTCCAACGCCGACACGCGCGCCAAGTCGGTCACCCTTGCGCTAGCCGTCATCCGCCGGACATCGAGCCCCGAGAGCCTTGCGAAGCTCGCAACCGAGCTCCTCGCCCTCCCGAAATCGGGCAAGAGCGCCAGCGCCGAGCAGCGCGTAGCGCTCTACAACATGGTCGCCGCCATTCCGAAGGACGCCGCAGCCCAGGTCGTCGTCGACACCCTTCCCCCACTCATTGCCAAGGAGGCGAACGAGCACGCTCTCAATGCTCTGGCCGTCGCGCTCGGTCACCACCTTCAGGCTTCGCTCATTGCTGACGCCCCAATCGCAGCTGCGTCCGCTACCGCCCTCGCAAAGGAACTCATCTCCGCCAAGCTCCCCGCCCGCCGTGCCGTGTCCAGCGCCATCGGTAACGCCGTCTGGGCTGTGAGCCAGGAGGGCAAGCTCTCCGCCGAGGGAGAGAAGCTTGTCGGATCCCTTGTTGCCGGCCTCGACACCAACCTCAAGACAGCGTCAGCCAACCCGCCTGCCAACGCTGCTGGATTCCTGGAGGGCTACGTTGCGGTTGCCCTCGCCCTCGGCCCTCTCAAGGACGTCTCTGCCACTGCCAAGCTCCTCAACAGCGCCAACCTTCAGGGCGTCCTCACCGTCACTCCCAAGCCGTCGTTCATCCTCAATCCGATGGCGTACGCCAAGCTCACCGTCCAGGAGGACGAGCTCTGGCTGCTGCGTGCCGCCCGCGTGCTTGTGGAGCGCAACAAGGGCCTCGACGATGATGCTGTCCGGATTGCCCTCGGTCGCGTGTTTATCCACCTCGCCTTCGAGTCCAAGAACGCCGCCATCCGCCGCGACACGTACTCGACCATCACCGAGCTCGCGAACCAGTTCCCGAAGCTCACTGCGCAGATCATCCGCGAGGCGCTCAAGTCGTGGCTCCGCAGTCAGGACGAGCAGCGCGCCGCCGCCCGCGCCAGGCGCCAACCTGGAGAAGACGACGATGCCGCACCATCCCGCTCGCGTGAGATCGGGCGTCTCCTGATGGCGACCCTCCACCGCGGCGAGAGCGCGGACAAGATGGTGCTCGAGGACATTGCGGCTGACATTCTTATCATTGCGCACCACCCCGAGATGGGCGAGGAGTCGCAGGTATCGTGGATCACACTTGTGCAGCACCTCGGCGTCGACCCAGCCAACGTCGTGTCCGTGAAGCGCAAAGAGATCCTCGCGAACATCTGGGAGGCCGCCGCCGCTCCTCCCGAGGATGCGCGCTTCGCCGAGGCTGCGTACCGCTCCATCGCGACGCTGGCGTTCATTGACCCGGTCGAGTTTGTGAGCGACGTGCTCGCCAAGGCCGAGGAGGACCTCTCGCCCGAGAGCCTCGACTTTATCGGCCTTGAGGAACGCGGTATCTGGGCATCTCCCGAGGATAAGCTCTACGTCGACGTGCTTTCGACCAAGAAGCCCGAAGTCGAGAACAAGAACCGCAAAAACTATGCGGACGAAAAGTGGGAGCAGGAGGTGCGCGAGGAGCTGGCCAAGAAGAAGGCCACGACCGTCGCCAAGAACCTCTCCAAGGAGCAGAAGGCGCTTGTTGCCGCGCAGATGGCCAAGGAGGCGGATGTTCGCAAGCGCATTACCCTCGTGCAGGCGCATCTCCGCCGCGGCCTCGAGCTCGTCGCTGCCCTCGCCGACTCGCGCGTCACCGCCGTCGAGAACAAGGTCGGAACTCTCTGCACCCTCCTTATCAAGAGCGTATTCGGCCCTGGCGCCTTCCTCGTTGACGACCGTGCATTCGAGGTGTTCCTCAAGCTCAGCAGCCTCGCGTCCGAGCGTCTTGGCGAGTATCGCCGCCTCGCCGCCGCCTCTCTTCTTCTGAGCTACAATGCGCCGTTCGTCCCCGACGACTATCGCGGTGAGGAGGTTTGCGACCTCACGACGCGTATCCTCCACGAGATCAACTTTGTGGCTGCGTCGTCGCCCCTCGACCCGGCATCTTACACGCTCGTCAGCATGCTCATGAGCCGCATCGTCGCCCTCGGCGGCGTCGGCACGGAGTCGATCCAGAGCGAGCAGGCGCAGGAACAGTTTACCCTCGTGATCGCAATCATGGGCGCTTGCGTCGGAGAGTTCCAGGACGACAACTACCCCCGTCTCCAGACCATCCGCGACCTTGTCCAGATCATCGGTACCAACGCGCGTCTCGCAAAGGACGGCTCTGCCGCTCTCGCGGATCTCGGCAACGCCATCCGCGATGTCGCGACTCTGGACGAGATCAACGCCCTCATCAGCGGCACACTCTCGGCCGAGTCGAACGTCCGTAACTCGGTCCTCCAGGCTCTCCAGCCTGTGGATATCACCGACCTCAACTACTCGGAGGAGCTGTTTATTGCTACCCACGATGCCGACGCGCAGAATGCAGCCCTCGCGGAGCACGTCTGGGAGGACAACGGTCTCGATGTCCCCGAGACGTACCTCGACACTCTCGCCGGCTACCTCACGCACTCATCCGCGGCTGTCCGTGTCGGCACTACCGCCGCGCTGATTGACGCCGCCGAGCAGTTCCCGTCGCAGATTGAGCCAACCATCACCCGCCTCCAGGACATGTACATCGACAAGGCGCAACTCCTGCAGCCCGAGTTTGACCGCTTCGGCATGGTCATTCCCGAGACTGTCGACCGGCCTGACCCGTGGGAGTCGCGCGTCGCGATTGCGTCGACGCTCGAAAAGCTCGCCCCGCTTATTCCCGACACGCTCGTCAACCCCGTCCTCGAGTTCCTCATCAAGCGCGAGGCCCTCGGCGACAGGCACGAGGAGGTGCGTCGCACGATGCTCAACGCCGCGATTGCGATTGTCGAAGTGCACGGCAGCAAGGATATTTCCGGCCTCATGGCCATGTTCGAGAGCCACCTCGCCGCCGCGTCCACGTCGCAGACCAGCGACTACATCAAGGAGGCGACGGTTATTCTCTTTGGCCGCCTCGCGGCGCACCTCGAGACCTCGGACGCGCGTGTCCCCAAGGTCGTCGACCGTCTGGTGGACGCGCTCAACACCCCGTCGGAGCTCGTCCAGTCTGCTGTTGCCGACTGTCTCCCGGCGCTCGTGTCCGGCATGGATGACGAGGTGGAGTATCTTGTCGACCGCCTCTTCTCGACTCTCACCACTGGCAAGTCGTATGCCGCCCGCCGTGGTGCCGCCTACGGTCTCGCCGGCGTCGTCAAGGGCCGTGGTTTGCGCTCGCTGAAGGAGTACGACCTTATGGACAAGCTCACGGAGGCTGCGGAGGACAAGGGCTCGTTCGAGGGCCGTGAGGGCGCGTGTCTTGCGTTTGAGACTCTGACTGCCACTCTTGGCCGCGTGTTTGAGCCGTACATTGTGTCCATTATCCCTCTCATGCTTACCCTTTTCGGCGACACCAACACGTACGTCCGCGAGGCGACGCAGTACGCAGCCAAGGTCATCATGTCCAAGATCTCGGGTCACTGTGTCAAGCTCATCCTCCCTACGCTTCTCGGCGGTCTCGACGAGAAGCAGTGGCGCACGAAGAAGGGTTCAATCGAGCTCCTCGGTTCGATGGCGTTCTGTGCCCCGCGCCAGCTTTCGCTTTCGCTTCCAACCATCATCCCGCACCTCACGGGCGTCATCAACGACTCGCACGCGCAGGTCAAGTCGGCTGCAAACAAGAGTCTCAAGGGCTTCGGTGAGGTCCTCAACAACCCCGAGGTTAAGGCCATCCAGGGCAAGCTTATGAAGGCGCTTGCCGACCCGACCGCGAACATCAACAGCGCGCTTTCGGCCCTCCTCAAGACCACGTTCGAGCACTACCTCGACGCGCCGTCGCTTGCGCTCGTCATGCCCATCATCGACCGCGGCCTCCGCCAACGCTCGTCCGAGACGAAGCGCAAGTCGGTCCAAATTGTCGGCAACATGGCGTCGCTTACCGAGGTCCGCGACCTCGTCCCGTACCTCAACGAGCTCATGCCTCTTGTGCATGAGGTCCTCGTCGACCCCGTTCCCGAGGCGCGTGCCACCGCCGCCAAGTCGCTCGGTACTCTTGTCGAGCGTCTCGGTGAGGTCAACTTCCCTGACCTTGTCAACCAGCTGCTCCAGACGCTGCGCTCCGACACCTCGGGTGTCGACCGCCAGGGTGCCGCCCAGGGTCTCTCGGAGGTGCTCTCCGGCCTTGGCATGGAACGCCTCGAGGGCCTTCTTCCCGATGTCATTGCCAGCACGGCCAGCCCCCGCCCGTACGTCCGCGAGGGCTTTATCTCGCTGCTCATCTACCTCCCCGCGACGTTTGGTCACCGCTTCGCGCCGCATCTCGCGCGCATCATCCCGCCGATCCTCAATGGTCTCGCCGACGACTCGGAATTCGTCCGCGAGGCGTCCATGCGCGCAGGCAAGATGATCATCGCAAACTACAGCTCCAAGGCTATCGAGCTGCTGCTCCCCGAGCTCGAGAAGGGCATGCTCGACTCGTCGTGGCGTATCCGCCAGTCGTCCATCTCGCTTACCGGCGAGCTCCTCTACCGCGTCACTGGTATCAGCGGCAAGGTCGAGCTCGAGGAGGACGAGAGCGCCGGCCGCGGTGCCGACAACGCGCGCAAGGCGCTTCTCGAGGCGCTCGGTGCCGACCGCCGCGACCGCGTCCTTGCGACGCTGTACATCGTCCGCCAGGACGCCGTGTCCACCGTCCGCCAGTCGTCGATCCACATCTGGAAGGCGCTTGTTCAGAGTAAGTCCACGGAGGAATGGAGTTCAACTGCTGACACTTCAGACACGCCGCGCACCACGCGCGAGATTCTCCCTGTGCTCATGCAGCTCCTCGTCGAGCTCCTCGGCTCAACGCACATGGACCAGCAGCAGGTGAGTGGAGACGCCGGATTATCACTGACCCCAGACTGCGTCGCGCACTGTCGGCGAGCTGTGCCGCAAGAACGGCGAGCGTATCGTCGGGGAGATTGTGCCAATCCTCCGCAACGCCATCAACTCGAACGACGCCCGCACCAAGGAGGGCGCGTGTCTTGCGTTTTCAGACGTCATGGAGGCTGCCTCCAAGGATGCGATCGAAAACCACGAGGAGGTCATCATCTCCTCTGTCCGTGGCGCTCTCGTCGACCCATCGGCCGACGTGCGTGCCGCCGCGGCCCGCACGTTCGACTCGATGCAGCACTACATGGGCAACAAGGCTATCGACCAGACAATCCCAACCCTGCTCGAGGCGATGCGCGAGCCGGGCGAGAGCTCCGAGACGGCCCTTCAGGCGCTGCGCGAGGTCATGAACGTCCGCGCCAACAGTGTCTTCCCTGCGCTCCTCCCGCAGCTCACCAAGCAGCCGATCACGGCGTTCAACGCGCGTGCCATCGGCTCGCTCGTGCGCGTCGCTGGCTCGGCACTCAACCGCCGCATCGACACGCTCCTCACTGCGCTGGTCGCCACGCTGGAGAAGAAGCCCGCCGAGGACGTCGAGGAGGCGATCAACGAGGCTATCGAGGCGCTTTGCGCCTCCGTCGAGGACTCGGATGGCGTGCACCTCCTTGAGATGCTGCTCATTGGCTGGGCGAAGGATGTCAACTCTGTGCGCCGCATCACGGCGTGCAACGTCTTTAGCACGCTCTGCCAGGTCAGCGAGGCGGACACGGAAGAGTACCGCGTTGACTGGGTGCGTATCCTCGTGTCGCTGTTCGACGACCCCGTCGAGGAGGTCGTCACTGCCGCATGGCAAGCGCTCGACCACTTTGTCAAGACTGTGGACAAGGACGATCTCCAGGATCTGGTGGTTCCCCTCCGCCGTGCCATCGAGGGCACTGGCGCCCCTGGGCGGACAGTTCCTGGTTTCTCGCTCCCGAAGGGAGCCCAGTCGGTTGTTCCTATCCTGCTGGCGGGTATCCTCTCCGGAACGCAGGAGCAGCGCGAGCAGGCCGCGCTCGGTATCGCCGACCTCGTTCAGCGTACCTCCGAGACGGCCATCAAGCCGTACATTATCCAGCTTACTGGTCCCCTTATCCGTGTCATCTCTGGCCAGTCCATCTCGCCGCAGATCAAGGGTGCCATCCTCTTCACTCTCACTGTGCTCCTCGAGCAGGTCCCCCAGCTCGTGCGCCCCTTCCACCCGCAGCTTACGCGCACGTTTGTCAAGAGCGCATCAGACCCCGCCGCGCTCTCGGTGCGCAACCGCGCAGCTGCCGGTCTCGGCGAGTTGATGAAGCACCAGCCGCGTGTCGACCCGCTCATCACCGAGCTGATCGGCGGCGTCCGCAGCGCAGAAAAGGACATTGCCCCGTCAGTGCTCAACGCCCTTGCGGCGGTGTGCTCCTCGGCAGGGAAGAACATTGGTGCGGCCGCCAAGACGTCCATTATCGAGCTGGTCGAGGAGGCGTTTATGGGCGGACACACCGAGACGTACAACACGGCGGTTGGCGGCGTTCTCGCCGGATTGGCAAAGCACGATGCCGAGACAATCCAGCCAGTGGTGGACACGTTCCTCGCGGCGCCCACACCGCCCGCGTCGCTCGTAAGTGTGTGTATCCTCGCGATCCTGGACGGCGCCCCCGACACATTTGCGACGCTCGGCGCGAGCGAGGACATTGTGCGTAAAGTCCAGGCATCGGTCGGGAGCGATGTGGCGGCGATTGCGCGCCCGGCCCGCGAGGCGCGCGAGCTCCTCCGCCAGCTGCCGGCGTATGGCGATGTGCAGGGGATGCTGCGGTAGATAGTAGAGTTATGCATGCGATCTGGGCTAGAACAAGACCGGGAGAAGGGGGGTGAGGGGGCGGGGGATGGAGCTGGCGTGGTGGGGTTGGACGGCTACCTTCAAGGCTCAGACTAGATTGAAACGGAGCTTGTCTATTTTTTGGTATCAACTAACTCATCCAACTGCTGTCACCGTTGGGACCTTGACTCCAGTTTTGGACGGTCAGACTTGGATTTCACGTAGCTACTGGCACCAAATCCTTGCCCGTGGAAAGATAGTGGAGCGGGACGATCTGACGGGGATACATTTCCGAGTACATCAGTCGTGCAGTGAGTGGGTTGTGGCCGTTGTGGATGCTATCGGCAGGTCCGATCCGTCAAATCCCATCAAGTATGTTCCGCCGGCGGCCATTCGCGGCATGATTGCAACCCCTCGCAGATCCGCGGTCCGCAATATGAATTCCATCACGCTACACGGGCACTACACTACGGCTGGCTGCGCCAGCGGAGAGAACGGACAGGGGAAAGAGGGGAATTACTGGGTGGGGTGTGATACTAGAACGCGGCGTGTCGGGGTATGGACAGGACAGGACAAGACTGCTAAAGCGGACAGGACACTATGGTGTACGGTGTATGTATATCTGTGGCCGGGGTATGGCGGGGGAGACGGGGGGGTATATCGCGCGCGGCATCGAGCTGCGGCCGTGTCCCACGCTCTATGCCTTGACGACCCGGTCCTTGATCTTCTTGACGACGCTCGTCTTGCGCTTCATCTGCGTGGGCGGCAGCTCGTCGTGCCCCGGCTGGCTGCCACGGCGGTGGCGCACGAGGTCGTCAAAGTCGGGCATGACGGGTCCGACGGGGTGGCGAAGCGACGGCCGGCGGAACATGCCGCCCTCGTTGAAAGGCTGCGGCTCGGGCGCGAGCTCCTCGGCGTAGTCTTGCGTCCGCACGACTGGCAGCTCCTTGTCCGTCGGCGAGTCCTTCTTTGGCGTCGTCTTGAAATTCATGTAACCCGGCGAGGTGGGCATGGTTGTCGGTGAGCTCGGGCCAGCGTTTACGCCCGGCGACACCGCTGCGGATCCAGGCGCCGAGCCGCCAGTGCGCGGCGAGCGGGTGCCGAGCCGCAACGTCTCGGTCGGCGGCATGGGCGGGTATTCGCCCCTCGGAGAGTACTTTCCTGGTGATCCGGAACGCTTGTCCGAACCGTCACCGCGCTGGTTGGCGTCAGCCCACTGCAAGTCGACGTGGGCAGCCCGCCAGGGCCAGCCTCGTAGTCTGTGCTTTTGCCCGTGCTCGTCATGTCCGTGTCCGTGTCCGATCTGTCCTGGTCGTGGCCGAGGCCGTACCAAATGTCACGGTGGGTGCCCAGCCCTGTTGTGCCCAGCCTCATTCCCGTATCTTTTCTACCCCATCCCCTTTCTTCCTCCTACGGCTTCTTGGGTGGCAGGGGAGGAGGTTCGGCGCCGAGCGGGAACCCGACGCTGGGCCCACCCATCATGGCTGCGTCGAGAGACCCCGTCGCGCGGTGACCGTTTCGTGCTGCAGCTGGGGCAGTTTCCGCACTCGCACCTGGCACCATCACCTCTTCTTCCGCCTCCTCCAGGACTGGTGCGTCGAGCCATCCCGGGCTTACAGGCGGCATGGGACGCCTGGCGTCGACGGCGGACATGGACACGGACCGTTCATGCTTCGGCTCTTCAGACTTTTGACGCACCATGGATTTGAGTTTCTGCATCAAGCTCTTGGTGCGCTTGACGCCGCCGCCGGGGCGCTGCAGCCGGCCCTCGTCGGGTGTCGGCGGGAGGACGGCCTCGTCTGGTGTCGTGGGCTTGCCACCGAGACCCAGCCGGAGACCTGGCGACCGCGGACCGCGGGTGTAGTCAAAGTGGTCCTGAACTGCAAGGTCAGCACAGGCACCGCCCATGTGATGCGCACTGTCCATCGTCTCATTGCGTGGGGACGAGCCAAAGTCCTCAAACGGTTCGGCTGACGTGTTAGCGGAAGTTGGGCGTTCTTGTGTGGTTACTTACGAGTGTCAATACCCCAGGCAGCCTGGAGCGCGCGGTGCTTGTCCTCACGTGCACGCCTCCGGTGAGCCTCCTCGTCATCGGGGTCCTCCTCAAGGGCGGCATCCTCGGGGAAGTAGCCTCCAGTCGCCGGCATGCTCGTCGAGTACTGCCCACTGAGGCCGCCGGACGTGCGGCGGTGGGAGCCAATGGCGCGTGCTGCCGAGGCAGAACCGCGGCGTACCTCTGTCTTTTCGCCAGCCAATTGGGCGACAGCGGGGCCCGTGCGAGTACCAGTACCAGGCGTGGAGGGCGAGCCGGCACGGAATGCCTGCATGGGCGCCTTGGTGCTGTTGAGGTTGCGTGACGGCGCGGCGGCATCATATGGGCCGGAGCTGGGGTTAGAGGTAAATAACAAGGCTCAAGGACGCAGGAAGGCTCACTGGTGCCACACTGGGAATGTCAGCAAACGTGTCACACAGAGGCTCTCTGATCTCTGATGCACTCACTAGCACTGCCAAGACCGGTGGGGTCCCAGGTGTCAATCACATCGGCGTGGCGGCTGCCCAGCTTGTCGGTCGACTCCTTTGTCTGGCCCTGCGCGAGTTGCCGGCGCTCGCGGCGCTCGCGACGGGCCTTGTCCTTGGACTCGCGACTGTCTGACGGGCGGCGGGTAGACGTCTTGCCCTCATCTACAGTGAGGAGGTTAGGGGGAGCGCTGCGGATTCGGTAGTGGCGGACATTCATTGCGGAGAGGGTAGTGTCAGCATGTGGGGAAGCAGAAGCTGGATAGAAGGGAAGGAAAGTAACAAGGGAAGAAGAAGCGGGGGTTGTGGTTGTCTGGGGCACAAGTACTCGAGCAGGAGACAGTACTGCCAGCAGGGTCCAGTGGCGAT
The DNA here is from genome assembly GCA_025531455.1 of Apiotrichum sp. Y4204. Lineage (NCBI taxonomy): Eukaryota > Fungi > Basidiomycota > Tremellomycetes > Trichosporonales > Trichosporonaceae > Apiotrichum > Apiotrichum sp. Y4204. The sequence continues at coordinate 98,563 of JAMYHL010000055.1, read as the reverse complement.
GGCAAGACCCAGCGCGACGATGGCAACAGTCGCCATAAGCCTGGGGCGACCGTGCTCTGCGCTTGGGGCCTGTTTCTCCCTGTTGCAACCCCGGTTGGGGGCTGCCGGCGCCACCATTCTGGCCAAGTAGATGACAAGGGGCTGGATTCGGGTCATGACAACTGCATTCTGCGGTCTGTTGCCGTTCCGGAGCATGAAGACCTGTCTACCTCCAACACCAGTGTCGGGAATGGAGAGCACATTGCACGTTCCAGGATCGTGGAGTTTCAATCTCCGCAGATGCTCGTGACGGCATGGCACAACGCGCATGATGCAGGGCGCACAAATGACAATCTGGTGACAGATCGTGGAGCGTTGCCTGCGGAGTGCTGGGACGGAGAGGGCTGTGGAGCAGACCGCGACGTAGAACGCGACATACAACACTCGACTTCCCTCGGACCAGGCTCGAACGCGACATGTAGAGGCAGCTGGGCGCTCTCCACGCCATTTCTTTCGCGCCCCGATACTCTATACTCACTGCTTGCCGTCAACCCTGCTGTTCGCCTCGTCAAAGGGGTTCTCGACGCGCGGCTTGCGCGAGCGCTGAATCTCGTCGTTGTGCGTGCTGGACGGCACGGGCTGGGACGTGCCGTTCTTGTTGATGTGGACGACGTCGCGGACCGCGTTCGCGAGGTCCTGGTTCACGTCGGGCCGCGCCATGGTGTGCGGGGAAGGTGAACGTATGGGTGGATAAAAGGTGGGTCGAGATTAGTATCGCGGTGCTGAGAGGCGACGCGTGGAGAGATGGAGATGGCGACGCGAGACACAATCCGGGGTGGATGGATGCGTGCGGGCAACACACAGGAGAGTGGAACCAGCGCGTGTTGGCAGTTTCCCGGGATTTGGATGGACCGTGACAAACACGATACGTGGGGCGGAGACGGGGTGAGGGAAGGCGGTGGTGGAGAAGTGTGTGCGGTTGGTCGGTGGAGATGAGATGCACGCTGTCGTGAGAGGTGAATGGATGAGGCGGGGGCTGGTGGCGGGGGAGGCGGAGGGGCGGAAGAGGGGGCGGTGAGGGAAGACACGTGTGAGAGCGTGTGTGTGTGTGTTGATGGGGAGTGGAGGGAGATGGGTGGTGATGAGAGGGAGATGGATGGCGAGCAGGAGGTTGTCGCTGCACTGGCCTGGTGCGGTTTGTGGTCGCGAAGTGGTGGATGGACGGGACGGGGTGCCGGGTGTGGCCCGTGTGGTGGGTGGTGGTGTCACAAAAGGGACTTGGCTGCGGCTGGTCCAGTCAGGTGGGGGGGGGGGGAGGAGGGGGAAGACACGATGCTACGGTGGGGAAGGAGAGGGAAGGCAAAGGAAGGCGAGGACAGTGGTTGCCAGGGGAGGGAAGGGAAAGGAAGGGGGCGAACGGGGGGGAGGGAGGGGAGAGGGAAGGCAAAAGGAGAAAAAGGGCGCAGCGGGTGAGACTGGGGGGAGGGGGGGGGTTGAAAAGAATATGCATGCAGCAGGCTGGCTGGCTGGACGCACGCTAGTAGGACAGACAGTGTGGGGGGAGTGAGAGCACAACGAGCACAGTAGTGTAGTGCGGGGAACAGAGGACGCGCATGAAGCCGGCTTGCTCCGTCGCCGAAGTCTACGCTGGTGGTGACTACTCAGGCTTCCCCCTCTATCCTCTCTTGCTGCGCGTCGTGAGAAGGATGAAAATGCGTGACCAACATACTGCGCTACTGCGTTGCTGCTGCGCCGAGTGACAGGTGGGCCGAGCATGGGTACCTTTTGGATGGCCTGGGTGGCGTACTGGGTGTTGGAGGGGCTAATCGATTTGATCTGGGCTCCAAATCCAAGCTAATAAAACAAAGCAGACTGTAAAGAAATCGAATTATTCAGATTTTCTTGCCCTTGAGCCTATTAGGAAATCATCACTACTCGATCATCCACTGTGGGTGCCCCATATGGTATGCTTCCGACCCTGAGCGCGACCCTTGATGCCCTGGACCAGACCCCTGTGTGAAGGGGGGAAGGAGGGCCAAATACTCCCGCCATTTATCAGTTTAGCAGATTTACTGCGTCCGTTGCATTTGCATTGCCTACATCGCGTGTGGTTCCTGTTAACCTGTTAGCTATTGCACTGTTGCATCGTGGCCGCATCGTGGTGGCCAGTGGTACTGTGATCCTGTAACCTGTGATCCTGTGAATGCATGAACGGCTAGCCGTACTGCACCCCGTCGCGACACGCTCAACACCCTCTACGCGTCGCGTCGCGACTTTGACATCGAATAACTCTCCCACAGATGGCAGGCAGCTCACCGCTAGTAATGCTATTTCGAGCCTACACGCCAAGGAATTAGGAAAAGACCTTACCCGCCGTTCGCCTCTGCCATTCCGATAGTTTCTATTCACCAGCTAGCCACTAGCGCATTTCATGGCAGCGTTTCATCCCTCCCCAACTTCCTGATCAGGGCAGGAGACAGGAGACAGAAGACAAAGTGCAGGACCCAGAAAACAGGGGACAGCCGGAGAGAAAGAGCGAGCCGGCCAGTGAGAACATACAGTATGACAGCCATTCGCACAGGTGTCCACGACCCATACAGTGGACGCGCTTTGGCGCTTCGGTGCATCGGGCCATCGGCTCGGTGCTTCGTCGTGAAGTCCGATAGAGTGGAGGTTCGCATACCCAATCACTACCAGATTCAGGTTCGGTGACAGTCGTGAAGGATCTGAGACGCATCAGACGAAGTTTTGAGCTGTAGCTCCTTGTTGCATGTGTCAAACGGGGTGGGTCAGGGAGGTTTGTTAGTCTTTATATGAGATGCGAGCCCCGCTCAGTTTGGAGTTCCGAGCTGGACCTCAGAGCTCGGCGTTGAATCGTTCACGCGATGGCGTCGTGGGCTCTGCATGCTGCATGTGCGTAGCTCGGCCCTACGACCAGCCTTGCTTTCCGCGTTGCTCATTGCGCTCATCGCGTGCCGAGGCCGTCTGGTCATTGCTGCCCGCCAGCTACCTTTACCCGTGCGCTCACCTCGCCTGAGCCGCAGCCCCGTACCCAGATACACCACTGCATGCTACATGTCCTCCATGCTCCACTTGTTTGCCTCGTACGTGTTGCGTGCGCGCGTGTTCTGCGCCTGGATCCACTTTTTCTCGAACCCGTTCGAGCGGTCTGCCGTCAGTACACAGAATAAAGATCAACTCCAGCAGCCGTCGCAGTTGCCACCCGGCTTCACTCACCGACACCGTCCCACCGATATCCTGGCGCGATGCCGAAGCGGTTCTCTGGCCACGCGCCCTTGTATGTCGGATACTTTGGTCCCTTCTTCTTCTTCGTCGTCCCCTGGGATGTCAGTTATGCCCAGATAGAACGCCCAGAACAACTCACTCCAAACCTGAGCGCCGGGTCGTCCCACCGCTCGACCTCCTTGAGCTCGGCGTTCATCCGCTCATCGTCCGCATGTCTGATGTCAGCAAACAGCCCACGACGCGCTCCATATGCACAACACTCACCTGGCAACATCCGCCGTCGCCATCCGCCGCTCCTCCGCGGCCCTTTGCCTCGCCACGTCCTGCTGCACCAAGCCCTTCGTCCACCCCTTCCGTTCCGCAGCTTTGCGCTGCTCGTCGAGCTCGTCCTGCTTCGCCTTGGCCTTGAGCGCCTCCACGTCCAGCACGCGTCCCGTCTGATCACGATGCACGGTCTGCGTGTGTGCGCCGCCGGCCTCGGGCGACGGCGAGCGTTCTGCTGCCGCGCGCGCCGCCTCTTCCGCCATTTGCGCCGCTGTGCGCAGGCCACCGCGCCGCTTCGTGAGCTGCGGCTTTGGTGCTTCTGGCTCTGCGTCAGGCTCCTGCTTGACCGCCACGTCTGGGACCGGTAGTGTCGAGGATCCAACGGTCGCCCACGCGCTCTTGCCCTTTTTGAACGTTGCCGCCTCCTTTCCGAGGACTGCCGTCAGCTGGGGACAACCAAGACCATGTCAGCAGACCACACTCACCCGGCGCATCCTCATCATCCTCGTCCGCGTCCCGCCGCTTACTCCCCCACTCGTCCTCGTCTTTCAGCACCAGCCCCCCGCCACTGCTGCTCTCGGCGACATAGTCCTCGTTCTTCCGTTTCCGCTTCTTTCTCTTCTCGCCGGCTTGTGCGAGGATCGCGTCCGCCTTTGGCCCGGACATGTATCTGCTGTGAGCTGGGAGATTGGATGACAGACGTACTTTGATGCCAGGTATGATTTGAGATTGGACATGGTGGAGAGAGACGAGAAAGGGGAGGAAGAGTGAGTGGGGAGCAAGACGCCGCTCTATGCTCCTTTTAGTTGTTGATTGTTGTTGTTGTTATCTGGGGAACAGGTTGTTAAATTGTTGTTGTTGCTTTGAACGCGACAACGACCATCGATTCAATGTCATCATCCACAATCTCCAGGTCGTGCGCCAGTCTCCAGCACTACCACTGTACAGTTCATTTTGCCACCCGAATTCTGCCTCACCGGATATTCCCGCAAAGACCCGGAGTGAGACCCAGGGCTTCGGTGTTGATTATGCCTATTACCTAATCATTAAATTTACCCCCGTCTCCCGCCCGCATGGCTCCTTTCCCCCTTGTCTTGTCTTGTTGGCCGCCACCCAACCCGCTGGCTGGCTGGCGCGCGCGTCGTTGGCAGGAGAACGGACATTGCCTACTGCTGCTGCCCCTTCCCCTCGCTCCCCACCCATTGCCTTGTGCTCGCTGTCGTCCTTGCTTCATCCATCATCATTCATTATTCCATTTTCCACCTTCCCCCACCCCCCTTCTCCTCCACTCATTCTCATTTTCTCTCATTCTCATTTCTCTCGTCACTTCCACTCCCCCTCCCCTCCTCCATTGCACTTGCACTCCCTGCATCGTCTCCAGATACCACATTTATCACACTTTCCCCCGCCACCGCGCCTTTTCATATCCGTCCAAGCATTCCACCATCCGTGATACCCAGCAAAGCAAACAACAACAACAACACAACATTTCCACCACTCACCACCGACTCTTTCCCCTCACCCAATGCCAACAGTCCACCCGCTCCCCGTCAACCCCACCACCGGGCAGCAGCCGCTCGCGTCCCTCCGCAGCTTTAGCGGTTCGCACCACCACGCGTCGCACGCCGCGTCCAGCGGATCAGGCGGCGTCAACCGCGAAGTCCTCAAGCAGCTCCAGGATGTCGCGTGGAGTGATGAAGAGGTGCGTGGAGAGTGCGGTGCGAAAGATTGCGAGCTGAGGGCGAGGAGCGCGCCGGCTGAACAGATGCGTTCCCTCTCAGCCGGCGCGACGCGCTTCCCTCGCACGCGTGTAGTTGCCTTATTCCTCTGCGCGCAAGCTACCTGCACCGCACATGCACAACTACATGTCCCATTGCTCACATACAGGACGACCCGGACTGCATGGTCTGCGCCGAGCCGCTCGACCTCTCGGACCAGAACTTCAAACCGTGCCAGTGTGGTCTACAGGTAGGCTCTCATCCGACACGTCGCCGCTCACACCCAGATTTGCCAGTTCTGTTACAACAAGCTGCTGCTCGACGACCCGCGCTGTCCAGGGTGCCGCCGGAAATATGACTCGAACAGCGTCGTGTTCCAGCCGGTCGACTTTGACGAGTGAGTCTCCCCATGACTAATCCAGCTCATCCCAGGGTTCGCCGCGTCAAGGAAAAGAAGGCCAAGCGCGCAAAGGTCTGCAAACAGCTCGATTCAATGGGACGGCGGCACTTTCTCGAGACTCGTATTGTTATGAAGAACTCGGTTTACGTTGTGGGAATGAAGATCCCCGGCTCGGGTTCGCCAGAAGAGGCTGTCTCCATTCTTCGTTCAAACGACTATTTCGGGCAGTATGGCAAGATTGCGCGTATCTTCTTGCGAGATCGCGCAGCTATCGCACCAAACTCTGTCACGAGCGGACCGGAGGCGGACTCGCCGTCGACCGCGACCGGTATCTACATTGTTTACGTTCGGCGCGAGGATGCCGCACGGGCTATCTCCTCGCTGGACGGAATTCCCGCGCCGCAGGGTCCAGCCGGTCAGGTCCTCCACGCCTCATACGGCACGACTCGCTACTGTGACTCGTTCTTGCGGGGGATGAAGTGTGATAACGCACACTGCCCAAACCTGCACGAGTGGGGTGGGGATGGAGATACGTTCTCGCGCCACGACCTTGAGACTGCACTTACTCGACCCGCAGAGTACGACGCACGCCAGACTCTCCAGCAGCAGCTCCAGCCGCCGCCGATTTCGCAAAAGTCTGCATGGCCAAAGCCGTCCGCCGACGATGTCGATTCTTCTGCGCTTCCACGCACGGCCAACTGGGGTATGCGCCCACTCGCCTCACGTCCAGCGTCAAGCACGTCATCGCGCTCGGGCGTTGGCGCTGTCGGCTCACAGCGTCCGACCAAGATACAGAGTACGCTCATCCCGCTCGGCGGGCGCAGCACATCCGCGTTCCCACCGCCACAGGCGTCGTCGTCGATCGGCTTGATCACAAAAGAGAAGGAGAAGAAACGTTCCCAGACCATGGCGCGCGGGCGGAGCGATCTATCGACATCTGCGAGCAGCGGCCACACGTCGCCGAAGAAGAAGCCGTTGACGGTGGACATTTCGTCGTCGCTCGCGGCCCTGGCGGGCACGACCTCGTCGCCAAAGGTCTCCACCGCTGTTCCAACAACCACCACCACCACCACTTCCAACAACACTTCCACCACAACCCCTGCCCCGACCACCACCACCACAACCACCACCACAACCACAACCACCACTACCACGACCACCACCACATCAACCCCACCTCCACCCCCAGGCATTCCAGTCACAGAGTCTGCAGCCAAGGCCACGCCCGAGCCCGCAGAGCCTGCAGAGCTCGCCGATGTCTTGTCCGAGCCGACGCGCACGCCGGCATCCGCGCCGATTGCGATCCCGACCTCGCCTCTCCACACGTTCGTGTCCGAGCCAGAGCCGATGCAGCCGGAAGCAGGACCATCGACCTACGCCCTCAAGCCAAAGTCGCTGTCTACCGAGTACCCGATCCACTCGCCGTATCCCGACTTTGACGATGTGTTTATGGAGCCCGACGCGGCCAAGGTTGGATTTGCGTTCTCCTGGGCGCTGGATGATGACGAGCTCGCCCGGCTGCTTGCGCAGTCGCACGAGGTTGGAGCATTCGAGCCCAAGCCATTCGACCCGTTGTTCGAGGAGCTACCAAAGCTGGGCATTCCACTGGCGTCGTTGATGGCGGCACACCCGCGTGAAGGCGCAGGAGGGCCGTATTCTGGACCATTTTCGCCATTTGCCCCGTCTTCGCCGATTGAGCCCAGCTCGCTGCCGACATCTGATGAGCCGTCGCTTGTGGCGTCTACTGACTCGGAGGCGGACCTCGCACCGCGGACCGCGTCGCGCTTCGAGTTTGCCCGCCGAGGGAGCATGGCGTCGACTGGCCGCGGGCAGTCGCCGTTCCACCCGGGGCGGGACGAATGGGGCCGCGCATCGAGTGCCAACGGGTACAATGGCGACGACATGCGTGCAGCAATGGCGGTCTCAAAGGCGGCGCACCACGGAGGCGTGCACCCGGCGCTCGCACATCTCAACCCGCACGCCGCAGCAGCGGCGGCAGCAGCAGCAGCCCCGAACTCGGACTCGTGGTCGAACGGTGGCGGCGACTACAGCTACAACCGGTCGTACCCTTCACGCTTCGGGAGCAGCTACTACGGTTCTCCGCAGATTGATGCGCTGGGTCCGAGTCCCGGTCCTGGACCGTATGGCCCCGGAGGCCCGTCTGGCCCGAGCAACCACCATGGTCCCGGGCCGAACGGACCCACGGGTGTGCCGCCGGGCTACGAGAGCTACGTGCAGGGCCCCGCGAGTCCGCAGGTGTACGGCCAGATGGGATATGTGCAGCAGCGGCGGTATTAGGCAGCGTGAGCGCGCGCTGGGCGCAATCAGTAGCGCGCAGCGCGGATATGCATGATTTGTGATTGAGCGCAATAGAGATCTGGATAGCATGTGTTTAGTCAAGAGCATGGGGGCTGTTCATTGGCCAAGAAGCAGAGCGGCCATGCCCGCTGCCGGCGGCAAGTGTCTCGGGGGGTTCTCGGCGCAAGCGGCGCAAGAATGCGCCGAGCCCCCGGAAACAGGGGTCGGCGTCAGCGGCGTCACCCTGCGGACGCGATAACAATGCAAGGCTATAAGAGGCCATGAGGCCGTACAGACTACATTCCCCCAGAACTTGACATCCCACTAATCATGAACTACACCCTCCTGGCAGGCGGGTACCGCCCGCGCCTCGTGCAGCTCTCGCTAACCGACACGGGGCTGGCGGTGGTAAACGAGCGCCCGGCGCCGCCGAACCCGTCCTGGGTCGAGAGGGTGGGAAACGCGATAGTGGCCGTGAGCGAGGAGGACCCGCACGGGGAGGTGGTGTTTTTTGATGACGGGCTCGAGGTCACCGGCAGGGTGGGGACGGGCGGTGCGCCGTGCCATGTCCTTGGGCTCGAGGACCGGGACGAGGTCGTTATTTCCAACGTGGGTAGAAAAACAAGAGGTACCCAAGCCTTGGATCTTCCAAGCTTCAAAGCTTCCAGGCTTCCAGGATTGATGTTCGGATGCTGACGACAGTACATGTCTGGCACGGTGTCGATCCACTCGCTCTCGACGCACGAAAAGCTGCGCGAGATCCCGCTGCCGTACGCGTACGCGGACACGGCCGCGCCGAACGCCAAGCGGCAGGACGCGCCGCACGCGCACCATGCGCTGCGCACGGCACGCGGCGTATGGGCCGCCGACCTGGGCAGTGACCGTGTTTATCTCCTGGATGTGGAGCGCGGCGAGGTCCTGGACTGGATCCAGTGTGAGCCTGGGTTCGGCCCACGACACTGTGCGCTCTCTCCCGACGGTACGTCTGTTGTTGGCCATGGCTCACGGCAGAAACGGTAATCTACGTGCTTGGCGAGCTGGCGCACGCGGTCCTCGCCTTTCCCGCAGATGCTACAAAGTCGACGCCGGCGATTGCGGGTTCGCGGGCCGAGATCCCGCCGCCGGGGGCGCGGGACGGCGCGCGGGGGATGGACTCGGCGGAGATCATCGCCCGTAAGGGGGAGGTATGGGCGTCGAACCGCGGCGAACTCCATAATGATGGGGCGGGGACGGAGGCGACGTTCCGCCCTGATGGGCAGAGGGGGGAGAGCGTCGCGGTGATTGCGTACAGCGGCGGCAGGGCGGGAGAGATCAGGCATGTCCGCACGGGACTGTGCTGTGTCCGCGGGATGGCGCCTTCGCCTGATGGCAAGCTCGTCGCGCTCGCGGGGCAGTGTGCGGGCGGCGTTGAGGTGTGGGATGCCGTTTCCTGGAGGAGGGTCGCGCAGCTTGATGTTGAGGGGGTTACGGACTTTGTGTGGTTGTAGACGAGATGCGACAGGTGCCGGAGCGAGAGTAGACTTAGGGGTGCATGCGAGATGCATGCTCCGATGCTCCGCAGCTCTGCAGGCTGCAGAAGCTTCTCGAGGCGCGAGATCTTGACTACTGTCGATGGTCGATGGACGTTGGGCTATGGGCTATGGGCGATGGGCCATGCCGGCTCAATGTCCAGATCAACAGAGTCTCACTCATTCCAGTTGCCACCCGCCACTGACGCCCTGCTTGAGCGCGCCATTAACCTATCATTTGCATCTGAGGTGCACTTTCCAAACTTCCAGATCGTTCAGAGTCGCCCTTCTTGACTGGTATCATGCATGAGATGTCACGGTGCAGCGACTTGCAATTGTGATGCATTTCTGTGATGGTTGTCGCCCAAAGTCTGATAGCTGATGGATCCATCTGGAAACAAAGCTGAGTGGACAGTGCTCTCATGCTCAGCTCCATCTCGCAGTGCAGTTGGTGGGAATTTGGACGCGCCCATTTACATTTCAATTGCATCCACCCTTTGATTTCTCTCTCTTCTCATCATCACTCTCTCTTATCCATTTCTTTCGCGCTTTCTTGCATCCACAGCGACACAAAGAGCAAGATTATCAAGAGCACGACCGCATCGCATAGAGACACACCTAGATTGAGAGATACATACGCGACACAACCGCATCACTCCTGCCACACGGTGGCGACTTACACCTCCCCTATATTTCTTTCATTCCCCCCAAAATGGACCTCGACCTTCTCGACGAGGAAATGATGGACTACGACGACGGCGGCTTTGCCGACAGCTTTGCGGAAGCGGACGCACGGATGACCCCGGCCGCAATCGAGGTCGAAGTCGAGATGGATGGCGAGAACGTCAAGATTGAGCCTGCAGCGGCGGCTCCGCCGCCGGGCATTGTGCAAGCCGAGGACCTCGATATCGAGGAGGGAAATGCGCTCGACAATGACGCGTTTGATGCCTTCCTGGACGATATGGCCGAGGGCCAGGCCGAGCAGCCGATTACGGAGATTGAGGTCGAGGTCGAGGCGACTACTGCTGGAGTCGAGGTTGACGATGCCGACGCGGAGCCGCAGGACGCATCACTCGAAACGCATGATGCCGAGCCTATTGTCGAGGAGCCGACTGAGCCTGAGAACGTTGAAGAACAGGCTGAAGAAGAGCCCGAGGTGCTTGAAGCGGAGGAGATTGTGGCTCCCACTAAGCCAGCGGCAGTTGACGCGCCTGTCCCCGAGACCAGAGACCTCGACGCCCACGAGCCTGCACCAACCGAGTCTGCAGAACACGCCGCAGACACACACAATAATGCAGAGACAACACGCGAAGCCGACGACGAAGAGTACTACGACGAGGAGCTCCCGCCCCTCGCCCCAATCCTGCTGCACATCCCCGAGCTGGGCACGCGCGCGCTCTTCACCCCGGTCGAGGAGGAAGACGCTGGCGACGGCACTGTGCCAAATCCCGACCTCCCGGTGTACCTCTCCGGACGAGATGAGCTTGCGGAGGAGGGGCTCGACGCACTGCTCAAAGCACTCCGCGCGGAAATGGCAGCAGAAGGCGTGACCCTCTCCGGCGAGTTTGTACTCGTCGAAAAGATGATGGACCTCAAAATGGGCGAGGTGAGTCTGCGCTCTTTCTTTCACTGGGTTTCAATGCGTTCAGCTGACATTCAGGACGACGTCAACCTCCACTCGACAACGCTGCTCGATGTCCTCGCGCTGCACGAGGGCTGCGGCCTACCGACTCCAGTGCAGCTGTTTGTGACGGACGTGCCGCACCGGTTCATCGCGCGGTTCGAGGCGATCAAGCGTGAGGTTGCGGCCGCCGAGGCGCGCGAGAGCGCGCGTAATAGCGCCGGCCTCGAGGAAGAGCACGGGCATGAGGAAGAGGAGAAACATGAGGGAGAAGGAGAGGACGACGTGTTCGAGTATGACGAGGAGTATGAGTACGACGACGAGTATGAGGGCGAGGGCGCTGAGGGCGAGGCAGAGGAATTCGTCGAGGGCGCAGAAGGCGCAGATGGCGCAGAAGCTGCTGCGGAAGTCCAAGAGACCCCGGACGATCATCCCCAAGAAGCGGTTGCGCACGACCACGGCGAAGCACCTGCCGCGGAAGAAGACCCAGAGGGCACTGAGGCCGACGCCACGGTTGAGGGTGAGTACCTCCAGGATTGGGTGAAGCTGACGGCAGCCGACGCCGCGGAAGCAGCACCAGCAGAATCCGCACCAGAAGTCACGGAAGCCGCGGCACAGGCTGGTCCCTCCGCGGAACACACTGAGCCACTCGCACCTGAATCTGTGGCACCAGCTGAGGCTGGCGAGACTGTCCAGGCTGTGGAGCTCGTTGAAGTGGTCGAAACCGCAGCTGACGATGCGGGTGGCAATGTCGAAGGCGAACCGGAAGTCGAGGCGGAAGTCGAGGCGGAAGCCGAGGCAGAGGGCGAGATGGAAGGATATGAGCCCGAAGATGAAGAGGCGGAAGGGGACGGCGAGGGCGACGAGGGCGACACTTTCGGTATCGACGCCATTGGCGAGGCTGCCCTCGTCGCCTCTGTGGAGGAGGCCGAGGTACCTGCTGCCAAGGCTGATGGCGTCCACGATGGCGCCGGCGACGATGCCCGTGACGATGCCGCTACTGCTCCCACTGATGCCGCCACGAAAGACACCGCAGACACGACCGCTGAAGCCGACGGCACTGCTGAAGCCGACGGCACTGCTGAAGCCGCAGCAGAGGCAGAACCCGAAGAGATTGATGAGGGATACGCTGAAGACGACGAGTATGCGGAGGAGGCTGAAGAAGCTGAAGAAGCCGGAGAAGCTGAAGGCGACGAATACGGCATCGAGGGCATCGCCGAACACGCCCTCGCTGCGTCTGCTGGTACGTGACTGTGTAGCAATCAAGCAATGGTGTCTAACATTCCAGATCATGCGGGCGCAACTGCCGAGGCCCCTGCTGAGGAGGCGCAGGCCGATGACGCCGACCTCGAGTCCACGATTGCCGGCGATGAGGAGTATGATGAGTTGGAAGACGACGGTGAGGGGGAGCACCAGGGCGAGGAAGATGGAGAAGAAGAGTACGAGCACCTCGACGAAGAAACGTACGAGGAAGGCGAAGACGAGACGTACGCCGCCGAGGAGCACGACGAGCTGGCAGAGGATGCCGACGCCATTGTCGATGTCGGCGACGAGGAGACTCTCCCGGCCACCGAAGCCGTGAGCCCATCAGGCGCCGCGCCGCTACAGTCTCCGACGAAGCGCTCGCGCGAGCTCGACGACGAGGAAAATGGCGGCAAGGGCAAGGTGCCGCGTCTGGATGGTGAGTGCCTGCTACACGATCAGCGCTGACGCCAGCTTGAGGCTGTGAATGACCCGAATGACCCGATATGTGCATCAGATCGTGTATCAACAGTGTTGGTCCTTGTCAACGATATCGTCCGTCCCAACTGCATTGCATCAACAGCCTCCATCAAGCATTCCACACGCCGCAACGCGTCGCATCCCCCCATTACCCCGTCCTGTTCATCCTCGCCTCGTTATAATATTTCTTCGGCGGCGGTCACCGCTCGCTCGTGCAAGTTTCCGCCCTCGCTTGCGTGCCTGTTCCTGTACCAACCCCACGAGAAGCTTTGCAAGATCGCAAGCTTTGTTGACAAAGCTTCGGCCTAGAGAGTCTGGACCCACCCACTGGACCCACTGGCGGTGTCTCCGCGCTGCCGTACTCGAGCACCAGGCCCGGTCCATCAGCATTCCACATCACCCATCTACATTCCCCACCCCACAGCTCTGTGGTGTCCATTCCCCAGATCAAGATCCAGATTTGTCTCCCTTCTCCTTCTTCCCCACTCGTTACCGCCGGCAGCCCGGCGCGGTATGTTGTGCATGCCCGCGTGCATGCGCCCCTGCGCGTCCCAACTCAAGAGTCAAGCAAGTATCCATCAGAGTATCGGTGTCGAAATACGAGTACGGTATCCGCCGTGCCAAGCGCCATTCAGTGGCGGCCGCTAACGTTTCCGTGAGATAGGTAAGTGCTAACCCCCAACGCTTGTTGGCCGCGCCAGCGCCGCCGCAGCGTGACTCAGCCTAGCTGGCTAGCGGTCTCGGTTTGGTTTTGGTTTCCGTGGGGCGATGAGATGGGATGGGAGATGTGAGAGGGTGTTATTGTTTACTAGTCGCGAGCTTTTTGCATGCAGAAATGGGATAATGGTGCGGTGAGAACATGTGAGCATGTGAGCATGTGAGTGACAGCGGACGGTGAGTCAGGTTGTGGAGCAGAATGGAGCAGGATGGAGCAGGATGTGGAGCAGGGAAGCGGGTGGCGTGCATGGCGTGTTGTGTGGCGCCGTAAGAGGCGTGTCGCGAACGCGTGATGGCCGCGATGGAACGCTCTGGATCCACGCCACATGCATTGCGCGCTGTGCACATGTGCATTCTCTCTTCCAGCCACTATCACGCACGAGACCGAGAGACACCGAGAGACACCGAGAGACACCGAGAGCGGAGCAGCCCTCTCCGCCCTTGTCTGATGGACAACCTCTGAGGGATGGCGCGCAATGCATACCTCGTTGGGCGACAACGTGTTACACTGTGTCTTGAAGTGTGGAGCGTCGTACTCTTTCTTCTACAGCCCATGTGCCCAGCTGAACGCGCAGAGCGGAACAGAGTTTGCGGAACAATCGTACCTACAAACTCCAAAATGCATGTCTTGTCTAAACAGAGAACACTCAACGTCAGACAAACGTCATTCCCTGGCGGCCTGGCGGGGAGATAGCGCACCGCCGCGCGTCATCCGCAGCCCGGGGACATCCCTCGGGGACCCGGGGACCTCGGGGACCTGGGGGACCTTCGGCACTCTCCGCGATCAGATCAATCCGAAGACACCAGACGGACACCGGTAGTAGTACTAGTACTGTAGTAGGACGCTGTTCTCTCCGCCTCCCGCGCTCGCTGAGCTCGCTACCTAACCGACAGCACAGCGGGCACAGTGGGCACAGTACACAGTTCAAAGTTAGACACGCAGGCACGCGGCGCGTGCTGCGCGCCGCAAGCCGCACCCGTGGCAAGGCGGACCGGTTCGTGCCGCCGGCCAACGCCGGACAGGGTTAAGAGGAGAGGAGAGGGAGAGAGGCACAGCATCAGAAAGAAAGAAAGAAAAAAATTACGATTGTGTCATTGACTTGATATGAATGGGATGAGATGGATTTCTTCCAGCCACAAACCGAGGGCGATCATTTGTAAACATCCACAGCGACAGCGCGCAGCCCATCCAACTCTGGACCCATTCTGGACAGGTTTATATCACCCCCAGACATCGCATCCCTCTCCTGTCCTCACTTTACTCTTTCCTCATTCTCACCATGCTCTCCCGCACGCTCGTACGCAGCGTCCGCCCCGCCACCGCCATCGCCGCGGCCTCGGCGCGCGGCTTCACCACCGTCCATGCCCGCCCCGCCGCCTTCCAGCTGCCGCTGTCGCTGTCGTTCCAGGCGCGCGGCTTCCGTTCAGGTCTCCCCGTGCCGATTGAGAACACGCTCAGCCGCGCCGACGGTGGGCCAGAGGATATCCCCCACCACGGCATCAATGTCGACATGGACACGCGTATGGAGGCGTGAGTACCGAGTAAGAGTGAAGGAGGAGCAGCACCACCATGGCTCCAAAGCCAGGGGTTCGCCGCCCCAGGGTTCTAATGGCGCCGGCGGTACCGCCGGCTGCGAGATGCTCCGCTTGATATGCCGAGTGGAGCGCCGAGCCGGTGTACTCTGTGCGTCTGTGCCGCTGCTCGCTGCTGCATGTCGCAGCACAGCAGCATTCGCAGGTCGCTGCCCGGCTCCGGCAGTGTTCCGCTCCTCCAGATCTCTCCGCAGCCCCCATCGTTCTGATGTGCTGACACCGTCGTCTTTGCTGCACACACATCCGTCTACTCGAAAATTTCCATTATAAAACTGTGCATATGCCTCGCCGCATCTCCGATTCCCATCCCCTTCCATTGTCCCGAACAATGCCGTCGCGGCGCGACCGATCACCATTGTCCTCTGTGACGTGATGCCGATTCCTGATCTTTGCAACCGCAGCCAGCCGCCGCCTCCCCCCGGCGAGGACTTTGATGTGGTCATGATTGGCGCTGGTGTAAGTCCGAGGCCTTGGCGACGGTGGGAGATGCTCCTCGGTGCTTGCGCAGCGCCGCAGCGCTGCCCCCGTCCACCGTCCACCGTCATCCCCGTATCCCAGACTGACCCCAGAACATCATGTTCGGCTCGCACGAGGGGCCGTGGAACCACTCGTTCCGTCTCGAACACAAGCTCGGCCCCCGTCTCAAGGTCAAGGCGCTGATCGACCCGGACACGGCGCGCGCAAAGGCCGTCCTGCAGAAGAAGTGCGAGAGTTTCGTCGAGTCGGCGTACAAGGACACGATCGTGTACAAGACCCTCGACGACTACCACGCCGCCCTGAAGAAGGAGGGCGGCGAGGAGCCCAAGTGAGTGTGTGAGAGGGGCGGGTGTGTCCCGCTGCAAGAGCCGTAATCCATCACTCTTGTTTCGTCTCGGCGACTAACCTCCAGGGCCATCATTGTCGGCACTCCCCCCGCGTTCCGTGGCGGCATGTCCAAGGGGCGCAATCTGGAGCTCGACCTCATCAAGTTCTTCCCCAAGGTCGCGTACTTTATCGAGAAGGTGAGTTGCTGCGGGTGACAGAGTGATGGACAGAGGTGGAACGGGTATGGCGTGCCGCGTCCCACCTCCATGCCCATCAGACCGACCTCGCTCCTCCTGCCCATTTCCCCACTCACACGCAGCCCGTATCCGCCGGCCCCATTGACGAGACCTTCCAGGTCGCCGAGAAGCTCGTCGAGAACGGCAACATTGTGTCCGTCGGGTACATGCTCCGCTACCTCCGCTGCGTCCAGAAGATGAAGCAGATCATCCACGAGAACGACCTTACCGTCATGGCCACCAACGCGCGTTACGTGAGTAGTTGAGAGGTTGTGGGGTGTTGACAGCCTCACACTCCGCCTTGACTCCCACTGACAGCAGTCCGCCGCATACGAGGCGATCAAGAAGCCCGCATGGTGGGACAAGGCCAGGGACATGGGCCCCGTCATCGAGCAGGGCACCCATTTCTGTGACCTCTCACGCTACTTTGGCGGCGACGTTGTCATGGACTCGGTTTCGTGAGTTGATATAGGAGCGTTTCGCTCCTCCTGGTTGTAGATCCCCTACTGACTCCCAGCGCTCGCGCAGTCGAGTGGTACGAGGCGCCCGGCAAGCTCTCCAAGATTCCCATCGACGAGAGCGTCATTCCCGAGGCCAACCGCATTCCGCGTATCACCGCCGCTGTGTGGAAGTACGAGAACGGCGCCGTCGGCAGCTTTACCCACACGGTCGCGCTGCAGGGCACTGCGTACGACTGCGAGCTTGAGCTCTGGGCAGACGGCTACCACATGCGCCTGATTGATCCTTACAACGCGCCGGTGCTCATGGTCCGCCGCCCCGGCGACGACCACGAGGAGCGCCACAGCTTCACGGACGACGACCCCTTCTTCTCGGAGATTGCAAACTTTATCGACGCGATCGAGGGCGGACCCAACCCACACATTCTCTCGAGCTACGCCGACTCGACAAAGACCTACGAGCTCACCTGGGCCATCCGCCTTGCGTCCGAGCAGAGCGCCCTCCCCCAGAAGAAGCTGTAAACTGTACTACATTCCGCCGCGTCGCCTCCCCCCCACTAGACTGTAATACCATGCCATGAGAGATGTGAATAGAGCGCCCTCCGAACCCATGCCATGCCATGAACCACCTCCATATTATTGATGAAACGGACAATGTGATGAGTGAACGGCGTGTGTTAGGGAGGCAAGAGCGGAGCGGAGCAGCGGAGCAGCGGAGCAGCGGAGCAGCGGAGCAGCGGAGCTGTGTCGACGACTGTGGCCACCACCTCGGAAGGCTCATTGCCACCAATCCGGGACCAAAAAGTGTCAGATCAACACAACAACAAAAGTCAAACTCCTCATATTCCCATCCTCTATCCCCCATCTCATGATCCATGGAACAAGACCACACCGCGTCCTTCATCTCGGCCCTCGCGCACCTCCACCCGCCGGACGGCAATCTCCTCGACGAGGCGGACCCGGACCTCGCGGAGCTGGACGGCTGGTCCGTACCGCAGCTCAAGGCCGAGGTCCTCCGCCTCCGCCGCGCCCTTGCCGACGCGGAGCGCGAGCGCGGTGACCGCCGTCTCCTCGAGGAGATGCCCACGGGCGACCTCGAGGGCCTCCAGGAAGGTCTTCCAGAGGGCCTCCCAGAAGGTCTTCCCGCCATGCCCCATTTATTTCCGTTCGCCCCCGTCCCCGTCGTCGTTGAACAACTCGCAGCGCACCCCCACTCTCACGATCCACACGATCCACACGACCCACACGATCCCCCAGACCCGCCCGCAGCGCCAGCACCAGCACCAGCATCAGGAGAGCGCCGCCGGCGCCGGAAACGCTCCTCGCCGCCGCCGGCAAAACGCACCGCGAGCGGGAAACGCGTGGAGCGCGGACGGCGGGTGGAGCTTGCGCGGGCGCTGCGCGCGCGCATGCGCGCCGAGATGGGCGTGCGTGAGGACGAGGCGCTGCCGCCTCCGAGGGCCGGGGGGCCGGACTGGGTGCGCGGGCCGACGGACGAGGCGAATGTCGCGGTGCGTGCGGGAGACTGATCAAGCTGACGTTCTAGTGGGTTGAGAGGGTGTGCGGGGCGTTTATTGACGAGGCGGGCGCGGGCGCGTGGCCCAAAGTCCCGCCCGAGGATCTGCGCGAGGATATCGTCAAGGTGTGTGCTGGCGCCTTAAGGGATGCTGACGCTTATGGTAGACGGCGGCGCGCACGGCGTTTGCAAACTTTTGTAAACGTTATCTCGTGGATGTCGATCCGCTCGCGGCGCGCCGGCAGGAGAGGAACATCAAGAAGCGCCGGCGGTGGGCGCGCAAGGATCTGGTGTGTATTGGCACTTCCTCCCTTTTGCCACTGTTCTCATCTCTGTTACCTCCCACTTCCTTCCTCTCCGCTAACTTAAGAAACAAAAACGCCGCGCCAAAGCAGCCCAGGACGCGGCCTTTGCGGACCTCTCCCCCGCAGCCCTGCACATCGACTACATGTCGAGCGAGTACTCCTCGGCAGGCGAGGACGACCCGGACGAAGCCCCGAGTTTTGGCCTCTCGCTCCCGGATCTGCGGCGCGCGCACTGGCTCGACGTGCTCCGCGAACAGGCACCCACGCGCACAAAGGGCGGGTGGGCAGAGGGCGTTTCTGAAAAGGTGCTCGAGGTACGCACGCCGACATGGCGCTCGCCGCGCCTCGACGACGTATACCGCCGCCTCGATACAATCTCCGCTGCGTCCGCCGCCCTGCGCGCGACCCCCGCGGCGGTACATGCGTCCGGCGACGGCCCGAAACCCGCTGGTCTGCGGCTTGGTCACGTCGCGCCCTCCCACTGCCGCTTTACGCTTCCTGTGCCGCTGATGCGCCGCGGACGCGCACCGAGAGACCGCGGCGAGGACTGGATGTGGGCCTCGGGCGAGGTGGGCGTCTGGCCCGCCAGCGAGCGCGAGGTCGTGCAGGCCGTGCAGGCCGTCGAGGCGGCTGAGACTGGCGAGAGGGGGGAGGATGGCGAGGCTGGAGAGGGCGAGGCGCAGGTGCAGGTGGCGAACATCCCGACTGACGCTGTGGCCATGGACGTGGGCCTCGACGGGCAGATGATGGAGATGGATGCGGACGCGCTCGTCGAATGGACGGGCGAGGCCTAGGCTCTGGATTACAGTAGACGTGGATAACTTTGTTGTTGCATGTATTATATTTCTGGCCCAAGCGAGTCAGTATGCGGTTGACAAGGTCGCGGTCACGCACCACTCCCTGCTCTCGAGCTCTCGACACTCGACCATGACATAGCCAGCCGCGGACACGCCACGCAACCTGGCCGCCGTAAATCGTATGTATAGATATGACAAGCTGGGGATAGGGGAGGAGGGGATTATCTAACCACGCTGTTCTAGCAGGAATCTACAGGCAATGGTATTAGGGTATCATCGTCGGCGCGCCGGACGCAGTATACAGCATACAGCATACAGAGGTCGGGATATGGACAATAGATGGGATGAAGGGATGCAAATGTGGACAAGGACCGCCCCATGAAGGCGGGATATGTCCTGCTGCCTGCAGCTCCAGCCTGCAGCTTGCAGCCCATCTAGAAGAGCCTGGGACCCATCTTGGGACCAGGCTTGGATCCCGGCGGGCCCTGCGAGATGCCGAGGTCCCGGATCGTGCCCTGCGGCGTGAGTCCAAGTATCCAAGTTGCTGCTGAATGTCCTTCTGTAAGTACTCACGTTTTCGAGCTGGTACACCCATCCGTGGATAGTTACGCCATTCTCGCCCCGGCGCTTCCAGTCGTCGAGGACGACCTGCGAGTGGAGGAGGTTACGCACTTGCTGAGCGACGTTTTCCTCTACGAGCAGGTCGAGCGACGGCGGCCCGTCCTCGGTCGCCATTGCGCGCGCGAGCGCCGTCAGCGGCTTGAGGTACCGCTGTATCGCCTGGGTCTCGGGTACGGGGGGCAGGACAGAGGCGCGCAGTGCCGTCTGGCAGCCGACGCAGTTTGAGTGGCCCTGGGAAGTTAGCTGCGGGTAGACCGCGGACCGTGCAGCCTGCCGCGTCGAGTTCTGGCTGTCGAGTCGCGAGGAGCACGAGACAGCTAAGAAAAACCAGAGGGTCGTACAGCTGGCGGCGGGTCACACCGCCCGGATCGCGCCCTCATCGCGTTCCACGTCAGAGTACGCGGTTACTCACAGCCACGACAATGTGCTTGACCTTAAAGTTGATCAGGGCGATCATCATGGCGGCGTTGAGCGAGTCGTCGGTGGGCGAGTAGAGGCTGTGGTTAGACCAGGACTCGCATCAAGCCCGGGGGACGGGGCACATCACGCGATGCGATGGGGCGATGGGGTGTCACCCGCGTGATCTCGTCTGATTGCCTCGAACGCGATGTCTCGGGAGGTGGGACGGTGATGGACGTGATGGACGTGATGGGCCCATATCGGCCTATCTGCGCTACTGGTCCTTATCGCGGCGACTGCCCGCTGATGATGCGCGAGCTGGGTGCGTCGAGGCGACGACTCACCCGGATCGGCGGACTGGAGGGGCACTACCCTCCTCTCCCTGCTCCCATCTCCTCTCCCATCTCCCTTCTGCCAGACGCCCCGACCCCCGCCAGTCTCACGCCCACTCACTTGGCGATTCCACGATGCACAAAGATGTCGCCGGGCTGGGAGCCCAGGATGGTCGTCTCGGGGACACGCGCGTCGGAACCTGCGATGAGCTGCTGTCGCGCATTGGAGGAAGTGGCGCGCTTGTTGCTAGTATGCCGCGACGGCTGCTTGCCAACTCACATCCAATCCAGAGGATCTCGGGACGCTGGCCCGGGTAATGCCTTGGAAAGAATCTGGTGGTCAGCCGCTATCGCAATAAAGAGCTGGGCCCAGAGTGTTCGCCGGGGTGGCCCTCGCCGTCACACCCAATCTGCCGAGTGTACGTGGCGCGACAAGACTTGACTTGCAGTCTTCCAGACTCCCGCTCACGGCACTCACCCGGGGTCAGCCTGGGCAACGCGCTTCGACCACCGCTCGTTGCGCTGCATGAGCTCCTTGAGTTCGGGGTAGAGCGTCGAGCCGTGCTTTTCGCCGGCTTCAGGGTTTGCGCTGGCATCGATGGTTGCCTGGACGTGTCGCTGGCCACCGCTGCGTCCGATCGACTTGAACATGTTTGGCATCGGCATGGTGAAAAAGAGGAAACGTGGGGGTGCGATTAGGAGGGGATTATAAAGTGCTGCCTGGGTGTGTAGGGTAGCAAGACGACAGCTGTGAGTCTGCAGTCTGAAGTCTGGAGTCTGGAAGCTCAAAGCTCGAAGGCGTAAGGCTGGGGCGGAGGGGACCACCGGGGGGCGCACGATCGTGATGCCAAGTCGATGCAACAGTCGGGGCAGGTCAGGAACTGGGAACGGGGATCCACGCAATGACAACCAGGATGTGTGATGTGCTGCGATGGGAGGCCAAGAGCGGAGCTCGCGGGCCGCGGTCACTGCTGTGTGTGGCGCTGGGCTTTGGCAGGAACGTGAGGACTGTTGGAGCTTGGAGCTTGGTGATATTCTGGTGCTCGTGCTTTACGGCTCGGCGCTGGAGATTGCGACAGAATGATGTTCGATGGGGGAGATGAGATTGGGGCTGAGAGATGGGCGCCTACTGGATAACGAGGTTACGCTGGGCGATATGGGACGTAAATGTGTAACGATACCGATGAACCGTGGACCGTGGACCATGGACCGTGGAGGGTAGACCCAGCCGGGGATCGCGACTCGAGTACAGCGGATCGATTTGGTTGATCAGCGCCCTGTCGGCTAAACAAACCACGAAGCCGCGGAGACAGGGCCCGCGGTGCTGAGATGAAGCTGGCCAGCCGGAGCTGCACAGGCGGCTAGGTGAGTAGGTGGTGAGGCGTCTCGATCAAGTGCCAGGAGACTGCGAGATGCTGGCCGGAAGGTTGGCCGGGCTGTTCTCGATGGCACTCGGTCCCTCTCGGCACTAGGAGAAATTATGAACGCCAAGAGCCACCGCAGCCTGCTCCACCTGACGCGCAGAGTCCAGAGGCCAGCGGCCATGGGCTCGATTAGAGGTCAGAGTTCGAGACAAAATGTCCCAGGATCCGGCGATACCGACGGTTTCCGCGTTGGACGTGGGGGTTCGGCGTTGATGGCGCTGGGAGTGGCGTTGAGCTGGCGGCTCTGGCGGCGCCACAGGAGAGTGCCACTTACTGTCCTGTGGACAGCGGCTCGGACTCTGTGGTACAGTAAAGTATTGAGCACCCTGCGTCTGTAGTATCATGCAAGCATTGTGCGTCTTCGTGCTCCATCAGTCCGCTCGAGTCCTCTAAAGCTCACCGCGGTGAAGGCAGGAGGTGTCCGCGGGGCGTGCCGGGGGGCGTCGGTGGCGCCAGGATCGGAATGTGGCGATTGGGGCAACGCGGTGTGGCCCTGTTGAGCGGTGCTACATCTTGCGAGGTTGAGACGTGGAAGCCAAAACACCAACCTCGGCCTGAGTAGGACTCGGGCAGGTATGCAAGTACACGCGCATGCTATGTAAAATGTGACACGCGATCGCATCCGCAGCCTCTGACACGGGTCGCAATCGAGAATGGTCTTGCGGTTCACCACCTCCTGTATAGTTGGGCACACCGGTCGCTTCCTCGCTTTCCAACTCACCAGCTCGAAGTTTGGCCTCAAACACGTCCTGAGACGCCTCATAGGGCCAAGACGTTGTACTGTGGTGGCGTCTTCCAACCGTCCCACATGGAACATGCGACATGGCACATCAAAAGTCACTGATTTTTCTATTGATTTTTCGTTCTTCTTCCAAGCCCGCCTGGTGTGGAAGTATGTCACCCAGCGAAGGAATCACCCAAATAACGAGAGTGTATCTCCACAATCGTCGCGCCAAGGACGAGCACGGAGCGTCCCAGCCTTGGGACTGCCGCTGTTCCTGGTCTTGTTCTTGGGTGTGGGTCGTGTCTTGTTCTGCTCAGGAATGGTATCAGGAACTCGGATCACGGATCTGGGCACAAAAGACCGTGGTCTTGTGGGTTGCCTCCAAAATCTCCATCGCGCGGCCATGGCGCCTGACGCCTGCCAGCAGCTTGCCCAGCTGGCCCAGCATGCTCAGATGAACACCGGCGCCCTGGCCTCCTGGGCTGTCGCTGCTGCGTCTGTCAATTTAGTACTGCATCGTCGCCTCCTCTTCTCTCACCGTCTTGCCTCATCTCGCCTCACTTTGCGGCTGCGGCCCAAGCGCCAGCTCCTGCCGCCCCCGCGTCCCTCCCTGCGGCGCCCGGCTTCTATTGTTCGCCCAGTTTCTGGGATCAGATAAGACAGGGGCGGTAAGGGTTTCCCCCGCCATGCCACATAAAACCAACCCATGGGCGCTGTCGACGTTTCTTGCAGGATGCTTGACGCTTGCGTGTTGACTAAACTTGGCCAGCTTGATTTTCTAGTGGTTAGCTCGCAATTGTTCTCGAAAGAATGTAGATGGGAGAAGATCGGGCGAGGAATCCGGAGAATGCGGTACAGCGACATGGCCAGATCCGCATGACAATCCTACGATGGCTGTATCCACAGATCTGGGTCAGAGATGAGATACCTAGATATACTAGATACCCGGAGGAGAGCAGGATCCGGGAATCAGATATTGGCTGCACGCTTCTCGTCCTAGAGGTTGCCAGCAGGCGCACCGTGCGCAATGTCCGCGGTGGAGCTGCGGACCCCTTCGGACCATCTTTCGGCCTTTCGGGAGACCAGCATTTCCGCTTTCCTCAGTATCACGAGGCGAGTTGTGACAAGAATGCGGTTGTGGCCGCTCAGCTGTCGACCTGCAATCTGATGCGAGATCGGAGTCACGATGTATCGAGCCACAATGTATCGAGCCCATATCGATGATCAAACACAATCCGCGAGCTATTCAGTTGAGCGGGGCGAAGTGCAGGCCATGGGAGACCTCTCTCTGAAGGATCGATAACGACACTGATGGCGAGAGGACCATGATGGGATGCACCGGCCCCTGCCGGCGAATTGTTGACTTTGGAGGTGACAACCACCCGGTGACCCGGCCTCCACCAAACTGGATGTTTTGAGTCGGCCATTTTCAACTTGTCAGTACCTTGGGTCCTTCATTCCTATCCCAAGTTTCATCTCCACCATGGCGACGGAGCGGTTCTCGTGCAAGCGCGCGACGTCGGCAGCGGACATCAAGGCGTGCGGAGATATTCGCGTCGAGGGTGCGTGTGCTGCAGATGCGCGAGAGGCGCAAGATGGGGCGAGATGGGGCTGACGGCAGTGTTTGTTGATGAGCAGGTGAGCATGAAACATGAAGAAGCATGGGGCATGGATGGATCTGGCCGAACTGGCACTGGATCACTGGACTCGATGCTGTCCCCATTGCGCCATGGCCGTCTTTCGCCGTCTCTGCGGATCTCTGATCTCTGATCTCTGACCATCCCATGCGCCCCGTACATGCAATGTTAACGACAGGGGTTTCCCGCAGACACCGAGTTTGATGAGTGAGTCGCAAAGCGGGGCAGTACACCTCGAGTGACTCCCGCGCGTCCCCATGCTCTAGCCCTCGTGCAAGGCTCTGATTCCAGCGTGGACGAAAACGGCACCGGCGTCCACTTTCTCGTAACCGACACGTCGACGGATACGCCGGCAGGGACGATCCGCCTCGTTCCGTCGCGGGGCAAGCTCACGCGCCTGGCGGTGCGCAAGGCGTACCGCGCGTTTGGGCTGGGGCGGGTTCTTGTGCACGCGCTGGAGGAGTATGCGGCCGCACACTCCGAGGAGATGAAGTATGTCCGCGAAGTGGACGGCAAGAGGGTCGTCACTGTCAAGATCCATTCGCAGGTGTGTTTGGATAGTTGGCGAAGTACTCATTTTAGATCCCCGTGGTCAAGTTCTATGGGAAGCTTGGGTATGAGGTGCGCGGGGATGAGTTTGACGAGGAGGGAGGTGAGTTGCGGCGGCGGTCGCTGCTGACGACAGAACCCCACTTGCTCATGCAGCGCGACATCGAGGCGACGTCGTAGGGCATTGTGTGCGGTTAGAGACACAGACAGATTAGATCTGGGAGATGCAGCTCATAAGATGTACAGGCCTGGACAGTGCAACAAGCATTTTGCACAAGTTCATAAATGACAACAAACAGCGACTACCACTACCATCAAAACAATGACATCGATATCGTCCCTCAATCAACGCTAACACATGCTGTCTGTCAGCCGTGTTCGCATGAGGACTTGGGGAACACGAGAGTAGAGCACAAGATCAGATCACGATGAATTCACCAACTCCTCCTCCCCGCCTACTTTTGTACACGAGACGTTTGCGGTTGCCCGCGGGATTTGGATACTGTCCGCCCATCGATAGAATTTCATCCGGATGTGCTACTGTCGTGGGGGGGAGACTCACAATTGAACAGTAAATGCGCAGAATAGCTGTTAGCAGGTTGCGCCGGGGTATAAACTAGACTTTCCAGTCAGCAAATGCTTTGATAAAAGGAATGTATAGTAGGGAGCGCTCAGTCAAGGCTGAAAGTGTCTCGTCAATCGCGGCAGAGCCGGTTACGAATGAGGTAAAGTATGGTATATGTTTTATCTTCACAGCGCAAAGGGATGGAAGGGAGGAAGACTCACTCAGTAATGGGGCAAACTTCAGATAGGCTTGAAATCACGCAAAGTCAGTAGCTGCTTTGTTAGCCATTAAACTTGACAGAAACAAAGCGACAGATCAACAGGTCAGGTCATGTGTAAAGTGGTCCTCTAGTAAACCCGGTCCTACCCGGGCGTGTGCCGCTGCCGACAAACCTAGCTGAGAGGTTCGCCGGCCGACGACACTTAGGAGTTGGATTGTAGTGCTCATCAAGCAAAGGTGGTGGGGAGGAGAGGAATGGCGACTTACTCAGTAGATGGATGTCACTCGCGCTGCTTTTTGGGCAGGAAAGTTGCTGATATTATCTCATAGTCGATGATGTGAAGAGACGATGGAATGGGATGAGAAAGAGAAAGAGAAGACAAGACAGCATCGAAAATGAAGAGGACCAACCAGCTGGCCATGGCTGGTCTGGTCAACTTTTTTCCACACGACGAGTGCGAGATTTTGGTGCGAAGCCAAACGTGGCGTATCAGTGAGCTTTATGACGTGTTAATTGAATCCTTGTTTACAAGAGGGGAAGAAAAAGCTTCCGCTCCCCGCGTTCCACACAGAGGGGTACGTCACTCGCGCTGACGCACCCACCCAGGTTGTCCATTCCATCGCACCAAAAAAGGAAGAGGACACACCGAGCTGGCAGTTAAACAGCTGGCAGCCACCTGTTTGATACCCACCACCACCGAATCACACTTTCTCCGTCACTCACCCCCAGTCCATCACGACGACTCATTCTCCACTCGCCCACACCATCAGCATCAGCACAACTACCGTCTGCTGCACTGTCGGTTGCTGGACCTGATCTCATTCACACCCATCTTGCTATCCCTACGAATCCCGCTCATTATCTTGACGACGCCTGGCTGCACTCCAGCGCAACACCGCCACCATGCCGTCCTACGTTCAGAAAAATATGTTCGACGTCCTAAACATGGACAACGGACCCGATTATGAGGAGGAAGAGGAGGAGGAGATCATCGACTCGACCGCCGAACAGTAAGTCTTCATCGTGGATGATATAAGGTCAGATGAGATGGAATTGCCCTGCTTTCATCTTATCGATGGCGAGACCATCCGCACGGCTTCTGTGCTGACTTGCCAGGGCCACCGAGTCGCAGACACTTTCCTCCCAACCAATGTCCAAATCCGCAAAGAAGCGTGCTGCCCGGGCTGCCAGGGCTGCCGCTGCCGCTGCCGAATCGTCCACAGATGCGTCGACCGCCGCGCCGAAAGCAGCTGCCGCTCCCCAGGCACCTGCCGCGCCGGCCCCCACCTCATCTGCCAACGGCGCGTCGGCTGCTCCCAAGGAGCGAAAGAGCGCGAACGGCCAGTCCTCCAAACCAGAGGCGTCTTCTTCAGCGCCCGCCTCCGCGGCTACTCAGAAGGCGCCTGTGGCTGAGAAGGCGGCTCCTCAGAAGGCTGCCCCCAAGGAATCATCCGCGCCGGCATCTTCGATCTCCCCTTCCGCCACCTCATCGAAGTCGGCGGCCATCCCGTCATCGAAGTTCAATCCCGACCTCCCTGGCGACCTTCTTCACCCAACCGCCAACCAGCTTCCCGCCAACCGCAAGCGCAAGACGCCTCAGGACTTTGCTCCCTACGGCCCCAACGACCTCGTCGCGCCGGCGAGCCCGAACAAGAACTCTGTCAAGTTTGAGGACGGCGTTGGACCCGGGGAGGGTCAGGAGGGCGAGAAGACGATCGCGACCAAGGTCGAGCCCAAGAAGCCTGGAAACGCTGTCGTCCGCACCGTCTGGACGTTTATCATGATCTTTGGCTTCATCGGTGAGTTGGGCAACTTTGCGGGTCCTAGCTTCTGTTGGCTCGCACTACCGGCAAGACATACCCGCTGACTTCAGCTCTGCTCTGCATGGGTCACCCTTACATGATCATGCTTGTCCTGCTCTGCCAGACGCTCGTCTACAAGGAGGTCACCGCCCTCTTTGACCTTCGTGACAACGGCGCCGGCAAGATCAAGGGTGACACTTGGAACAAGACGCTCAACTGGTGGGTCGCAGAGATGAGACTCCAACTAACCTCAGGTACTTCTTTGTCGTCACCAACTACTTCCTCTACGGCGAGTCGATCATCTACTACTTCAAGCACATTGTGTTTGTCGACGCGTACTTTATCCCCTTCGCCAAGAACCACCGCTTCATTAGCTTCATGCTCTACACCGTTGGTAAGTACTGACTCCCAGCTTATTCTTTCTTCCTTCCTTACACCAGGCTTTGTCGGCTTTGTGGCCAACCTGCGGCGTGAGGCCCTCCGCCAGCAGTTTGCCCTCTTCTGCTGGGTTCACATCACGCTCCTTCTTGTTGTCGTTTCTTCCCACTTTATTGTGAACAACATTCTTGAGGGTCTCATTTGGTTCTTTGTTCCCGCCTCGCTCGTCATCAACAACGACGTCATGGCGTACATCTGCGGCAAGCTCTTCGGTCGCACCTCGCTCTTCAAGCTGTCGCCTAAGAAGACTGTCGAGGGCTTTGTTGGCGCCTTCATCCTGACCCTCATCTTCGCGCTCGGCTGGGGTACCTTCTGGATGCAGTTCAACTACATGATCTGCCCTGCCAGGGACCTCGGTGTGAACGCCTTCTCCGACATCCAATGCAAGCCCAACCCGGTGTTCGTCTGGCGCCAGTTCGAGTTCTCGGGTGCTCTGCGCAACATTCTCCAGAGTATTGTGAGTTGCCTGGTCCCTCGTTTTCAGGTTTTAGCATCACTTGGCTGACATGTAGCTTGGCCACCCTCCGCCCTCCATTTCGTACGCGCCCTTCCAGCTCCACTGTCTGGTTATGGCCACTTTTGCCTCTCTTGTTGCTCCCTTCGGTGGCTTCTTCGCGTCTGGATTCAAGCGCGCGTTCAACATCAAGGACTTTGGAGACTCGATCCCCGGCCACGGTGGCATGACCGACCGCATGGACTGCCAGTGAGTTGACATGAGCGCCATACAGAAATGGACATTTGCTGACTCGCAGATTCATGATGGGCCTCTTCGCCTACGTCTACTACAGCTCGATGATCCGGATTCAGAACGTCTCTGTTGGCTCGCTCCTTCAGACCGCGGTTGTTTCTCTGACCACCGACGAGCAGCTCGAGCTTCTTGTTGACCTTAAGCGCTTCCTCGAAGGGCAGGGCGTCAAGGTCAAGCTGTAAGAAGCACGAGCTAGGCAACAGACGCAGCGCGGCGTCATGACGTTACTACTCCAGTAACACAATTCCGATTCACCTCCCTCCGCCCATAAATCACACTCCCATACAATTACCAGTGTTCAACCAACTCACTCCCATGAGAACCAAAAACCAAAATCTCGAGCCAAGGCCCGTAACGTATCTCGGCTGAGTGTCACACACCACTGTTTTTACAAGTGACCACAACGCTTACGATCAGCGCTGCTTAGATAGTGGATAATTCCGCACCGTTTCCAATACCTGCACCATTACATGCATACATATCTCACAGGATTACAGTCACTTGCGACATGTGCGAGGCGTGACGGTGACTTGTGTGGCTGTCTCCAGACCGACCGAAAGCCAACAGTGGACGTAATGTCTTGCCTCTTCGCTTCTGAGCTTCCCTCAGACCAGGGTTGAGACACTGCCCAAGCATTCATAAAGTGGTGCATAACCTGCTCTTTCACATCTCGGTGTCATATATACATTACTACTGTCCATCATTGTTCGTGCTACCATAGTATCAAAGTGTCCACGGTCACTGTTCGGATGGCATGTGCGACTACTTAGACATTCGTCGTCGTCCACTGCTGGTTGGCGTTACCGCCAAAGCACGTCCAGTACTGCACAATGTTGCCAGGCGCGAGGTTGCCGTCCCTGTTGTCCATGCAGAAGTCTGGAGAGGAGTGAGCATGAGCACAGGCCACAGCCGCCATGGCCGCCAGGGGGGCGGGGACTCACTGTCGGCAGGCTGGGGCGGGATCACAGAGTTCTGGCCCGTCGTCTTGAACTTGCCATTGTCGAATGTCCAGGTCGAGAATCCAGGCGAGAGGTCGCCCTTGCACGACCACGTCTCGAGCTGCTTGCCGTCGCCCGGGAACCAGCCGCGGAGCGCGTCTGTGGAGTGTGAGATGGTGACAGTGAAAAGCACTCACTGACACCGCCGACGACGCAGTACGTCGTGTCTTTGGCGAGCGCGATCTGTGTCGTGCCCGAGGTTACGAGCCACTCCTGCGACGTGTTGCCGCACCCGCAGTTCTGCCTGTCGAGTGTCAGTAGGGGCGCAAAATACAGATAAAAAAATCATATCATTTGGCGTACAGGGTGACGGCGCCGTGCGTCCTGTAGTTGTCGGCAGCGGTGAGGCAGAGGTTAGAGTTGCCACCCGGGTGAATGAGGACCTTCTGGGGCGCGCGCTTGTCGAGCGCCGCACCCGAGACGAGGGTTAGGGCGGTGAGGAGAGGGAGGAGGGTGAGCATCGTGGAGAGAGGTAGAGTGAGTCGAGAGAGTCGAGAGGGTGAGAGGTGGAGAGGAGAGCTGTTAGAGTGGGCGGTATTGGAGAAGGATGGGGAGGGGAGAGAAGACACTGGCCACTGGTCTTTGGGTCTTTAGTACTTGCAAGGAATAGCTCGGGCTCACAGCTCACAGGTCACGGCCCACCAGCCCGTCGGCCACAACACAACGGCGGTCAGCCGAGTGATCTGGTGCCAGAGCGGCCAGAGCGGCCGTCGTGCCCACACGATCGTCGGCCAGACAATCAGTTGAGTCAGCGTGAGGTAGGGATATACCGCACAGTTCACAGAGCGCCAGAGCAGACAGCACCCCGCGCGCGTTAGGGAATCAGCGGAACAGCGGATCAGCGGGGAGCATAATGTCATAGAGTCTTGGAAAATCATAGAGTAATTTGTAACGCGGCGGGCATGCGGCCTCGCGAAGCCGCGCGGCGGGGATCACAAAGAACAGTGGCAAGGTCGAGATCGTAAGGCAGTGCGCTGTCTTGGGAGCTGGCGTAAAGCTCGGAGAGGG
This sequence comes from Apiotrichum sp. Y4204, assembly GCA_025531455.1. Lineage (NCBI taxonomy): Eukaryota > Fungi > Basidiomycota > Tremellomycetes > Trichosporonales > Trichosporonaceae > Apiotrichum > Apiotrichum sp. Y4204. Next base: position 67,916 of record JAMYHL010000055.1, on the reverse strand, counting down.
CAAGAACACATGACTGTCGTGAGGAACGTCGGAGCCGATACGTTGTATGCCTGTTCCAGCGGGCGCCCGCGCACACGGGTGCTGTGCGAGCGCGCGAGCCGATAGATAGATATATAAATATATAGGATGGCCGAAGAATAAGCCGACGACGAGTGACGGGAGAGTGACGCAGCACGGCGGCGGGTGACGTGCGGAGAGGCGGAGACGCCGACGGAATGCAGTCAGCTGCTGAGCTGCTGATCCCGGATGGTGGGCAGATGCGCGCAGATGCGCTGATGCTGATCGTGATATGCAGCTGATCAGCATGATCAGGGTGTGTGCGGAAATAGTTCCTGTGATCCTGTATCCCCTCTGCTCCGATTCTTCGCAAAGACAGCGGCGCAGCTTTTCCTGGCGAGTAAAAATAAATCGAGAGACATAGATGACTGCGGAATGGAAGCATGACATGCTAACAAGCTGGAAGCGCCAGAAGCGCTAAAAGGTAGATCCATCTGCGGAGGCGATACAATTGCGGAATGTGGAATGGACACGAGCCCTGTTTGATCGAGCATCGGAGACCGTGAATGCTATTTGAGGGCATTGAGGAAAACCCGATGATGGGCCGAGAGGGTCAGTGGGCGCTGGTTGGCATCACCCAATTCACATCCGCAGACGATGGCGACCATTCTCATCACCATACTGACGCCCGTTGCCACTCACCCGCAGCTACGCGATCGTATCACATCGTACACCTACGGAAAGGGCTCAATACTGTTATACTGAGGATCTTTATATATCGCCAACTGTCCTTGACGTCTCTCCCTCTCTCATCTACTGGCCAGCGTCGGAGTGACCGTGGGTGCTGCGCCCCGCAGAGGTGGCTTTCTCGTACGAGGGCGGCACGTGCACCACGGGGCGCTGCGGGGGCTCGGGCTCGGGCGCACCTCCGTCCTCGTGGTTGACGTATTCGGGCTCGACCGGCTGCTGCGCATTGACCCGGGTTCCCGAAGGCGACTTGACGTCCATCCGCAGCGGAGGCGTGTTGACCGAATGCAGCGGGGGCGTGGCCACCTCGTTATGAGGGCTGTTGACTGTTGTGAAGCCCGTGGTCGAGGCGGATGCGGACGATCGGCTGTTGGTCGTTTCCCAGGCTGAGGTACCACCAAATGTGTGGTCGGCGCCGAGCGTGTCGCGTCCCTCAGAGTACCTGCCCGAGTCGCTGTGTGTGTGCGCGGGCCTTCCAGTGCTGGCACCGCCGTAGAACGGGCTGACATCCGGGTGCGCCTGGCGCATACCCCCGCTGTACGACGTGTGGTGTGGCGATTCCGAAAGGTCGACGGTCGCACGGCGCACACCATCCCCATGCCCGTCGCCGTCGGTCTTGAACGAGCCCGGAGGGCTGTACTGCCTCCTCGCCTTCCGACGGCGCCAGCAAAGAAGGCCACCGACGACGACAAGAAGCAGCACACCAAGGATCGCACCAACACAGATACCCGCAATAGCACCCTTGGAGAGGCCGCTTGTCTGTTGTTGTCTGTCGTCAGCTTGTTGACGAGTTTTGAAGCACCAGCGTGTTGCGATGTTCTCCCTTTGAGAAACTACTCACTTCCGAGCCGCAACGAGCTTCGCCTCGACGGACGGGGGACGGTATGGCTCGGTAGTCTGTGACGGCGCCTGGACAGTGACCGACGCAAAGCCGCTGCTGTTGCAGGTCTCATTCTTCTGCACGGTGTACACGTTGGTCGCGCCAATCGGGTCGTGGTTCGCGTCCACAATGAAGATCACCAGCTGATCGCCTGCGCGCGCGCGTGCGGGGATGGCTGTGGGTCAGTCATTCGGTCATGTGGCGAGGCTCGAAGAGCAGCAGTTTGACCACCCCCTCCCCTGTAGGCACCAGGCAACTTACAGAACCCTGAGACCTTCTCGCTGATGATGGATTCGTACGCCTCACCCCCAGGCACGGCAGCCGTGACACGAAGGGGGTAGGCAACCGTGTCGGGAATGCCAGAAAACATGATCTCGTCGCATTGCTGCGTGGTGAGCGACCTGTGCGGGGTACCCATTTGGCAAGTCTGAACTCTCGCGTTGCATGGACTCACAGAAAGCGTCTGTGGGCGTTCTACGCCGTTGACAGACCATTTGAATCTCCGGGTCAGTTACTGGTCTCGGGATGCCGAAGTGATGCACTTACTGAGGGCTCTTCAGGTCATACGCGCGGTCGCCGCAAGACAGGCTGTCGGACTTCGTGATGTTTGAGACGCCTCCGTCCTGGAGTAAGCGGCTGAATACAATCGCATGCAAGGGTGGCACAAGCCATCGCACCCGCACATGCCCCGCTACTCACGAGGTAGCCGTCGTCGTCGCCCATGATGAAGAGCGTGTCCTGGTCGAGCGGCACTGTCCCGAAGTTAGCGTTAGGTTCCGCCGTCTCCGCAGCACCCAAGTCTCCGAGCTCCGAGCTCGGACCGGACGACCCAGGTGCCACATTCACGTACGCGGCATATTGAAGCGGGCCTGCAGCCAGCCATCCTTGTTGGGAATCTGCTGGAGTTCGGCGACGGGCTTGGCCTTGACGGCGTGGTTGTTCTTGTCCTGCGGTGTTAGTCATACATGCGATACATATGGTGGTGGGTCTCATGCTGCGTGGGACCCATTCCCAGAGGCAGCCATTGTTTGCCAACGGTTGTCTCGCCCTACCTAGACTCACAAGCATGTAGATCTGGTAGTCGCCCGCCTTGCCCATCGAGAACTGAATGTCGAGGTACTGGCAGCTCGTGATGTTAAAGTTGAAGACGAAGGCGTGCGCGGCGCCGACGAGCGCCGCGAGGCCCAGGGTGCGGAGCACGGCCATGGTGGCAGCCCTGCAGTGCTGACGCTTTCAGAGGTAGTGAAGAGAAGAGGGGAACGGGCTTCCACCAGTAGAGAGCACTGTCGAGGATCGAAGACGAACGTCGGCGACACCTGGTAAAGTGGGAGATGATCAAGTTGAACAAGTAGATCGTGGTAGCGATGGTGAAGAGGGGGGGCGGAGGGGGAAACGGGTGCGCGCCCGGGACGGGCCAGAAGGAGACGCCTCTCCAATCGGTTCATTGTGTGTCCTTCTGTGCTTCTGATTGTGTTACCTGTGAAGCTTGATTGTGTGCATGGGCCCACAGCTGTGTGGAAGGGCAGGCAATAGAGCTGCGGGTCTGGGATCTTGGATCTCGAACGAGCTCTCCCTCTCTCTCTCGATCTCTGCCTCTGCCTCTTTTGGCTCGTGAGAAACGCAAAAGCCGCATCTATGACTCCCAGATCGTTGAGCGTGAGATCCCTCTCATGCGGCAGCATCCTTCCTTGCGCGCTCGAGCCTGCCCAGCCTGACCAGAGGCAGTAACCGCACAGCACGCCAAGAGGACAACCTATTAGGCTTCGCGGATGCCCTCTCCCGGTGCCAGAGGTCTCCGCTGGTTTGCGTTGGTCTCCGCTCCTGCTTGTCCGGGGCGGAGGCGGAGAGTTTTACCATTATAGCTGTTATTGTCTAGAGCTAGAAAACCTGCACTGCTGCTGACGACCTGCGACAACGAGGTGCGACATTGTACGCTGTACGCGGTGCACCATCCCTCACACCATGAGACAAGTGTCCCCCAGTGTCCCCTGTCTCTGCCGTACGCACGCTCAAACTGGAAACAACCAAGATCTCCAAGACAGGAACCAAAACGTGCCGCAAGCAACCACGTTTGGGCAACGAAACCCCGCTTTGCCGGTTCGCCGCGCCTCGACCGCCTCGGATGCAGACGACGCGCGCGTGAGGGCGGAGGGCGGTGCCTGCGTCCTAGTCTCCGATGTCGTAACTCGTGAAATGAGGCATCAGAGCCGAGTAGCTGTGGGAATGGAACCACTTGGATCGTTTACCGTGAATCTCGTCTTACTGCATATCTTGTATATCCTTGCCATAAGACCTGCCGAATCCGCCTGGAGATCATGCATTATCCCCTGGCAGCCGTTCCAGAAAGCCCAGAGCTGGGCAGCGGGACAGGGACCCTGTGCATGGACGGTATGTTGCGCCATGCGCGCCATGCGCGCCATGTGCTACTTTGCGCGTTGCGCGTTGCGTCCATACTTATCTCCATCCTCGAGCCTCGACTGTATCTGGCGAGACGACAGCGAGGTTGCAGACGACAGCGAGATCGCCCAGTTCCCAGGCTGTTTGCGCTGGTGTCGTACCGCCCCGCACAACCACGCACAGTCCATCACAATCAAGTTGGGCTGGCCATACCTATTTCCCAGCACCGATCTCGTGCCTGCACTTTGAATACGGAGTACGCAGCTGCGTTATACCGAATACTGGATGGCACAGCACCGGAACAAGCGCTGTACACTTTGTACTTGGTGCTTGTTCGCGCGGCGCCCTCACGTGCACACAGTAATACTAAACAAAGCACACCACTCATACCTTTGACTGACGACTTGCGGATGTGGGATACACGAAGAAGGGACACACGGCGCACGCGGCGCAGCCGCCTCGTCGCTCTCGTCGCTTGCTGTGCAAAATTGTATGCACCGAATGAGCGCTGCCGGCGCGCAAGCTCTGCACATCGCGCGCACATCACGTATGTGGCGGACACAAACGCAATCTTTACGGAATGCAAACCCTGTCGCTCCGTCCCGCGACCGGAGCACGGCCTAATCTCTCACCAACCCCGAGCCTCCTATTTGGTGTTGTGTGGCTGCTTGCCACATGTGGCGGTCCGCCCGGCCCGCACCGGCCGCACCGCTGTACGACGCACAAAAGCGCACAATCCGAGGCGCCAGACAACGATAGCAATTGTTGATGTTGGGGACTTGGTTGATGATCGACAGGGTATACAAGACACACCTTGCATTCCTGAGTTATGACCGGCGGCACCGGCGGTATGGGGACATAAAGCGTGTAGCATTTTGTTTCACTGCTCATACAGAAAGGATGTGAGACAGAGCACTTGGCAGCTTGGCAAGTTGTCTCGACGAAAGCAACGGACGGATACAAACTGATGTTCTTCCAGGAGCAGGTCATCCCAGTGTCCACAACATCAGTACACCAACACCACGTCCCGTGTTATCAGAACGTGAGAACGCTGCCATACATGACATACACGACGGTTTCCGTTGGAGCTTTGACCAGGAATGAGATGTCCGGAATAAAACGTTTGTACATCGATCACCGATGCAGCAGTTGCAGGAACCTGCAGGTACGAACGCCACAAACATTGTCTCACTGACGCCGAGTGAGCCCATGCATGGGCCCTCGCCTTTGCTGTGCTGCATTCGAAGTGCTGGATCATCTCGATATCTCGTCTTCCGTTCGAGGGGAGACACTCGACAGAACGTCAGAGCATTATAACTAGTAGCAAGCGACATCGACTCTATTCTGTCGGACAGAGCATCGTCCAGCCTTTGATCCTCTCTGCGGCTCGAGGGTGACTCATGACTCTCGACGCTTCGTCGCAACGAAGTCGCAACTACCAATTCACGTGGATTAAAATCACGCGACACACATCGTTCTCATGTTCCCACGCTGAATAACGCCTGGGGGGTATGTATCTCCGTTGGGAGCCAATTGCCGCCGAGAAGCGCGACCATTAGGTGTGGCGATATGACGTTGTCAGGATCATAGTATTGTCCACCAGACGATGACGTCCCACACATTCAAGAACGATCTGGAGACGACCATGTTTAGGCAACCGCGATCTTCGCGGCAAGGTCTTCAAGCACGCCTGAAGGCCTGAACAGCGGGGTCGGACGCTGGTTATACAATGCGTTGCCGGAGATGCATCGATGGAGAGCAAGATGCATGGAGAAATTGTGATGGCAGTCTGGCCGGAGACTGTCCGACTCGGGAACCTTACGGCATTGTCTTCGAGGAGCGTCTGGGCCTTTTTCGGCCGTCTGCCATCTGTCGGGCCTGTCGGGGGTTGAGCATGTTCTACGGTCATACGGATACTGGAGTCGTCGTCTGACAACCAAGTAGTTAAGTAGCTGGTGACGCAGAACCCAAGATTCTCATATCCATCAACTTTCTCATATCAACTCCACACACCTCTCCCACCATGGCCGACGAAGTAACGCCCTACGACCCGACTCCGGAGCTGGAGCGTCCGATCCTGGGTCCCGAGGACTCTCTCCCGCGCATCTCGTACAAGATCCTACAGCGGGGCGTGACGAGCGGCACGATCACCCGCGAGGACATCCGTCACGTCCGCTCCGCGGGCTGGTTTGAGACGGTCGGTATCTTTGCGGGATCGCTCACCGCCATTCCCATCTACGACCGCATCCGCCGCGCACGCCCGCTCCTCCCCCGCATCGTGCCGTTCACGTTTACGCTCGCGACCATGAGCATCTCCTCGTTTGCCGGATACACCCTTGGCATGGCTGCGGGGCACTACTATCTCGTCCGCAAGATTGGCAACAAGTGAGTGTGATGAACTGTACCGCAAGCCGCGAGAAGACTTTGCGGACGAGCGTGTGACTGAGCTCCGAAGGCACTCAGCAGCTTTGAAACGCGAGACCACTTTCCCTGACACTCAGCAAATGCGCCGCCTTCCAGCACATGCGCGAGGCGCAGATTGCCGAGGAGATCGACACGCGGGCCGACCTCGAAAAGGACTTTGCCGCCCGCCTGCGCGGGGACGCCGCAAAGGCCGAGCTCCGGCCCAAGGACCAGACGCGGCCGTCGTAACAGTCGGGGGGAAGATTTTGCGTAGGAAAAGAAGAGTACAACCGGATGAAGGTGGCAAAATGAATATGTTATGGCGGAGGACTGATATCCCTGGTATCCCTGGCGATTGGGCCTTTGCCCTGCTTGACTGCTGAAGCGGACGGCTAGGGAGTACCTGCACCCAAAGTCTCTCACATTTACTCAACACTTAAGCACCGCACGGTCACCCTAACGCCCTCACCAATCGCAGCTGTAACTTCAACACCCGTACCTCTCGAGGAACCATACTATGCCGGTTACCGCGGGCTGCCAACTGCAGTCTACGAGAGCCCACGTCGGCGATCCCTAGCTTACCGGGGAGATCGCAGGGCCCATATCACTAGGGATTACCAGGTAGTTGGTGAGTCGTTGACCAAGGTGCCGTCGGCTGGCTGCATGTCCACGAGGGCTTTGTGTTCCTCCGCATCTCCTTCCAGTCAAGTAACGACTTCGTCCAAAAGGGGATTTGTGCAACTACCGTAGTCCCAGGGCCATCCTGGCAACACTGAGAAGATCAAGGAATGGTACTGTGGGACTGACATCCCCCGAGCACTTCTTGGCAACTGTCGCATAAAGAGCCATGAAACGAGGCAATAGCTACGCATCACCGCCGCCCAAACATGCAAATCAGGAGCAGACGATCCCATGATTTTCTCGCCGACAATCTCCTGGTAACCCAGTAGAATGCAGTGATCTGCGTCGAGGGTTGATACCTCTGATATCTCTGATACAAGTGATGCTGTGGCGTATCATACCGGATTGCTGCACAACTTGTACTGCTATCGGTGGTCTTGGCATCCCCCATTTTCCCATCGCGGGGGGTGTCAAGTATCCGAGATAAGAAGTTGCAAAGCTATTCTGGCGTGTTTATCTATGTTACAAGGTCATGATTGTGGCTGTTTTCTCTAGTCCTCTGTTCATCATTTCTCCAGGTGCTCCATACGTTTCTCAATAGCTCAATCGCGGATCAATCGGCCAGAAGCCATCTGCCCAGCTGCGGACCTCTGGTCGCGATCGACCCCAGCCAGACTCTCAGACCCTCAGCTCCTTCGCCATTTCAGTAGCGGTGTCCACGAGAATCCCCTGAACGCCGATCCCCCACTCCGACGATCTGTGAAGCTGCGAAGGATCTCCTGAATGTCAAGCTTTGAGATCCTCCCTTCCTTTGGCGATCAGCTGAGTGCAGATCTGCGGTTTGGCTCAGGGCATTGGTGCACGTGCGTGTAAGTCACGTGATGTGTTTCACAAGGGCCGGATCAGCGGCCGAATGGGGGAGTGATTTTTTGAGGTTTTTTTTTTTCAGCTGCCCCTTATCTCCACCGGGGAGAGAGGCCACAGAGTACACGGATGAGTGACACCACCACCGCCGCCGCTGCTGGGCGCGACCACTTCCGGGCCACGACAATTTCTTTCATTCCCTCCTTTTTGCTTCTCAACATCTCCTCATCGCGGAAAGAGGCCACCTTAGCGCGCTGTGTACTTGTCTACTATCTCACCACTCTACCGCTGTAAAACTATAGTATATTCCCCGCCCGTGTGTCTGTTCGCCACCGCCGTAATTTTCAACCCCATCGTCGAACAAGAAAAAAAAAAATCTGCGCAAACAGTAGATTCACCACCTTCTCCTGACACCCCCTCGTCCAAGCACTCAGGACCTAATAGGCAACGGCAATGCCCACTGCTACCCCCAGCCCCCTTCCCGCGACTCCGCTCGCGGAGGAGCTGACCAAGCTCGCCTCGGCCCCCACCAACGCCGACGCCAAGGCGATCGCGGACGGCATCGCGCTTACCCTTAAGAAGGACCCGCGCACGATTGAGGCTATCGAGAATGCCAAGATTGTCGAGGTCGTCAAGCTCTGGGTCGCGTCCAAGAGCGGCTTTGAGCGCGAGTCGGCTCCCGTGCTTGTCGAGCGTATTTGCCGCACCATCGGCGCCGGCGTTCAGGGCGTCTTCATCCCCATTATTCCCATCCTCCTCACCCTCTCCATGGACAAAGGCCAGCCCGTCCGCACCGCGGTTAACACCGCGATCAAGGCCCTGATCAAGATCTGCCCGCCCGAGGCCACGCGCCCCGTCATCCAGTCTCTTACCCGCGCCCTCGAAGAGTGCAAGGGCTGGCGCTCCAAGGTCGCTGCTTGCAAGGCGATCGAGGAGCTCGTCAAGCCTGGTGCCGAGGAGTGGGTTGCCATGGAGCTTGGTGAGACGATTCCCATTGTCGAGAAGGCCATGCACGACACCAAGGCCGAGGTCGCCGCGGCTGCTACTAAGGCTGCCACCACCCTCTGCGGTACACTCCCGAACCCGGATGTCCTCAAGCACGTCAACCTCCTTGTCGACGCCATGGCGTCGCCCGCCGCCGTCCCGAAGACCATCAAGGGATTGAGCTCCACCACCTTTGTGGCCGAGGTCACTGGCCCCACCCTGGCCGTCATGGTGCCCCTCCTCACCCGTGCTCTCAAGGAGCGCTCCACCGACACGCAGCGCATGACCTGCGTTGTTATCGGCAACCTCGTCAAGCTTGTCCGCGACCCGACCGTCGCTGCCCGCTACCTCGGCTCCCTTGTCACTGGTGTCGAGCAGATCGCCACCGGTGCCGCCTTCCCCGAGATCCGTGCCTTTGCCCAGACTGCCCTCGACATTCTCCACGGCGCCGGTGCATCGGCGACCGCCACCCCCCTTCCTCCCCGTGACGTTATCGCGTCGGTCAACGAGACGCTGCAGGTCATGGCGCCCTTCATCGACGTTCCCAACTTCCCCAAGAAGCCGACCGTTCCCCTTGGCGCTATGTGGTCGATGCCCAACAACCCCATCGTCGCCAACGCGATTGAGCACGAGGCGAACATTATTGCCGACCTCGTCGACCTCCGCCGCTTCGATGCGGAGATCTGGGAGGGCAAGGCGGTTGCCTCGTTCTTCAAGCTCCTTATGGGCTCCGAGGCCGGTCCCACTGTTGCCACCTCCCTCCGCAAGGCCTTCATGGACCTCGACAGGGCCAGGTTTGCGCCCCCGGAGGAGGACGACGAGACTGACGGCCCCCTTGTCTGCGACATTCAGTTCTCGCTCGCCTACGGTGGTCTTCTCCTCCTCAACCACACCAACCTCAAGCTCCGCCGTGGCCGCCGCTACGGTATCTGCGCCGCTAACGGTGCTGGAAAGTCCACCCTCATGAAGGCCATTCGTGACGGCAAGGTCGAGGGCTTCCCCCCTCCCGACGAGCTCCGCACCATCATGGTGGAGCACGCCCTCCAGGGCGAGGACACCTCAGCCGCGATTGTTGACTTTATCGCCGCTGACCCCAAGCTCGCCGGCCGCGAGCGCAAGGAGGTTGCCGACATGCTCCTCTCCGTCGGCTTTTCGGAGGAGAAGCAGCAGGACCCCGTCGCCTCGCTCTCTGGTGGTTGGAAGATGAAGCTCGAGCTTGCTCGTGCCATGCTTATCGGTGCCGACATTCTCCTCCTCGATGAGCCTACCAACCACTTGGACGTCCAGACTGTTGCCTGGCTTGAGGACTACCTCAACAACCTTCCCCAGATGACCTGCATGATCGTCTCGCACGACTCTGGCTTCCTCGACAATGTCTGTACCGACATTATCCATTACGAGCAGAAGAAGCTTGTCTACTACAAGGGCAACCTTTCCAAGTTTGTTGAGCGTGTCCCCGCCGCCAAGTCGTACTACACTCTTGCGGCCACGTCGATCAAGTTCACCTTCCCCCCACCCGGTAACCTGGTCGGTGTGCGTTCCAACACGCGTGCGATTCTCAAGCTCTCAAACTGTACCTTCACCTACCCCGGTGCTTCCAAGCCCTCGCTCAAGAACGCCACTTGCTCTCTCTCGCTCTCGTCGCGTGTCGGTGTTGTCGGCCCCAACGGTGCCGGTAAGTCGACCCTCATCAAGCTCCTCACCGGCGAGACGGTTCCCCAGGAGGGTACCGTGCACAAGCACCCCGCGCTCCGTGTCGGTTACGTCGCCCAGCACGCGTTCCACCACATCAACCAGCACCTCGACAAGACTGCCGTTCAGTACATCCAGTGGCGTTACCAGGACGGTCACGATCGTGAGATGCTCGAGAAGGCGACCCGTGTCCTCACCGACGAGGACATTGAGATGATGGAGCGTCCTATTGAGGGCCGCAACGGCGAGCTCCGCAAGATTGAGTGCATCCTCGGTCGCCAGAAGCTCAAGAAGTCGTTCCAGTACGAGATCAAGTTCAAGGGTCTCGACCACAGGTGGAACGCCTGGATCCCCCGTGACGTCCTTCTCGAGAAGGGCTTCCAGAAGCTGGTCGGCCAGTTTGACGACATGGAGTCGTCTCGTGAGGGTGCCGGTATGCGTGACACTTCCGCTGCTGCCGTCCGTGAGGTCCTCGAGGCCGTCGGTCTCGACGGCGACATTGCCCAGTACAACGAAATGTCTGGTCTCTCCGGTGGTCAGAAGGTCAAGGTCGTCATTGCCGCGTCCATGTTCAACCGCCCGCAGTGCCTCTTCCTCGACGAGCCTACCAACTTCTTGGACCGTGAGGCGCTTGGTGGTCTCGCCGTCGCCATTCGCGAGTGGGGAGGTGCGGTGTGCATCATCTCGCACTCGACCGAGTTTGTCTCGGCGCTCTGCCCCGAGATCTGGAACGTCGACAACGGTGTTCTCACCCACGCTGGCCGCGTTGCCCTCGCGGACGAGAACTTTGACGACTCGGCGCCCAACTCGCGTGTTCCCTCGTCGCGCGGCACGCCCCGCACTGGCGCTGCCACCCCTATGACCGGCGACGCGACGCCCATGTCTGCGCTCACCTCCGCCGCGACCTCTGCCGTCAACTCCACCGTCAACTCTACTGTCAACTCTGAGGCTGAGGACGCCGACCTCGCCAAGCTGGCCAAGCTCGCGCTCAAGCCGAAGAAGAAGAAGAAGAAGACGCGTAACGAGATCAAGGCGCAGGAGGAGCGTCGCCGCATCCGCAAGCTCAACTGGCTGACGTACGGCGGCGAGCGTGAGCCCGACACCGATGATGACGAATAGACGCGCGATCATGTTCCATGTCCGCCCCCTGTACATTTGTCGTAGATTTTTGTAGAAGCTGCATGGTTAGATACCCGCATAGACGGATCGATGGATCTTGTTAGACTCTATTTATTGAGCCGGAGCTGCAGCCGCCGGGATCGGATCTTCGTCGACGCGGCGGAGACCAGTGGTGAGTGAGTCTATCTTTAGCCATCGAGGTTATCCACCATGTGCGCCTCTGGTATCTGGATGGTGTGGTGATCATACTGTAATCGGTGTCATCGGATCAACGGCAGTGGTACTGTATGGACGACGCTCATTAATGTCAGTCGCGTCTGGCCGTGTAACTACGTGCATTCCACTCATCCGAACTTTATATTGCCCGACGCGACAACCCACGTTCGTGCATTTGCGAGCATTCTACAATTTTCTAGCTCATCAATTAGTTCCAATTGCTGTCTGACTGCGGTTTGCAGTTATACGACAAGCCAAAGCCGTTGCTGTTGGCCGCCGGAACTAGGCACGCGCCTGGGCCTGCGGGCAAGCGGGCGTTTCCGTCAGCGGCTTGGCTCAGCGGCCCAGCCCCGACAACGACAGCGGCAACTGGCGGGGACCGGGCAACTTGCGCTGCTCGGTTACGGTGGGATAAGCTCCGCGCCGCCGGCCATCTCCGGCCCGAGGTGACGTGCCGCCCGCGCATATTTTCCGAGCCAGATCTGACTTCACACACTACCCGTCATGCCGTTGCGGTTGCGTTTCTTGGAGTCTGCGATATTTTTTTACGTGCATAGTACTGTGTCATCTGTTGGAGAGATGTTGTGTTTGGATATACTACGACTACGACGTACTTGACGCCTGATTGATATCGCTGGGGACAGCGACAGACACCCCCACACAGAGCTCATTACAGAATCTCATCACACGACACACGACACCCTAACACAATGCCGGATTCGAAGCGCGACTCGGACGCGACGCTGGCGGGCACGCCGACAAAGGACGACGAGGAGCTTGAGGCGCTCGAGCTCGACGAGCTTGACGACGTCTTTGCGCCCGACCCGCCAGAGCATGGAGAGCAGGCAGCGCATGCCGAGCACGAGGACCACCACGAGAGGCGCGACGGCCATGAACTCGCGCCACTGCCCGTGTTCAACAAGCCGCAGCGCAGCGCGTCCATCAACGTCGCGAGCGCGGCGCGGGGGAATCCGAATCCCCCGCGGCTGGGGCGTACCTCTTCCTTCTCCTCTACCGGCGATGATGAGCGCGGCACGGTCCGCTCCCGGCGTCCGCGGCAGTCGCAGACGCGTCCGCGGGCGTTTTCCGCGGGTGCTGGATCCGGCGCGATCCCGACGATTGGCGGCGAGGAACCCACCTCGCGGCCGATCACGCCGCCGAACGGGCTGGCACATGCACACCAGCCGCCGCTTTTCCACGGGGCGAGCGCGCTCGGGCGCTCGGCGAGCCGCGTGAGCACCATGTCGAATCACACGTTTGCGGACGCGGCGTCGCTTGTGAATCTTGGCTTGGCGCGTGTCGAGACGCGTGGAAGGCGCCGCGCGGGAACGGTCACCAGTGTTGGAGGCGGGCCGCTCGGGCGCGTGCTCACCGCGCTTTCTGTGGCGGAAAAGGACGAAAAGGAGTATCCCGAGGAAGTGGAGGAGCTCGTCGCTGTCGAGGTGCTTGATGATGGCGAGGAGATCGAGTATCCCGATGGCGGGATGGAGGTGAGTAGTCGGGAGCGTTGTGGGACTTTACTGACCACAGGCATGGCTCGTCCTTATCGGAGGATGGTGTGCGGCGGTGTGCGCGTTCGGCCTGGCAGGCAGTGTCGGCGCGTTCCAGGTCTACTACCAAGCCGAGCTGTTGACGGGGTACAGTTCCTCGGAGGTTGCGTGGATTGGCTCGACGCAGGCCGCCGTCTGCTTTTTCAGCTGCGTGTTCACCGGCCCCCTCTTTGACCGGTACGGCTGCCGCCCGCTGCTCGCCGCCGGCACCGTACTTCTCACCCTCGCGTTCATCCTCCTCTCGTTCTGCACCCAGTTTTACCAGATCTTTCTCTGCCACGCAACGCTCATGGCCATGGGCATGGACCTCATGTTCATTGTCCCCATGGGCGCTGTCGGGCAGTGGTTCTTCCTCCGGCGCGGACTAGCCTTGTGAGTGAATAAAAGTATCTTCTCGCTAATTCCAGTGGCGTGCTCATGACCGGCTCGTCGGCGGGTGCGATCGTCTGGCCTGCAATCGTCGCCAACCTCCCGGCCCGCATCGGCTTTGGCTGGACCGTCCGCGTCATCGCCCTCCTCGTCGCCGTCCTAGGCAGCATCTCCGCGCTGCTGGTACGCACCCGCCTCCCGCCCCGTCCGCCGGGCAAGCTGTTCCGCTTTGACGAGTTCCGCAATCCGCGCTACGCCTGCGTCGCCTTTTCGTTCCCGTGCCTCGTGTTTGGCTTCTTTAGCTTCTTGACGTTCATCGGCAGCTACGGCCGTCTCGTTGGACTGGGAACACTGGCGCCGTACCTCTTGTAAGTCCTTACACATCTAAGCCTTCACTCATACTAATGCCAGGATGATAACAAACGGCGCAAGCGGCTTTGGCCGCGTCTTTTCGGGTCTCGCAGCGGACAGGGTCGGCACGTTCAACGTAGCAATCATGGGCATGGCCGCCATGGTCGTCCTCATGTTTGCGTGGCTGGCGATGAAGACGGCCGGTGCGCTCATCGTGCTCTGCGTGCTCTACGGCTTTGTCTCGGGCGCACCCGTCGCGCTCCAGGGCCCAATGGTCACCGCCAGCGCGCGCGACCCCAGCCAGGCGGGCACGCTGATTGGTATGGCACTGAGTAAGTATCATTGGGACATAGAGAGCTTGACACTCGACATTCGGCATTTCCCCCTGCAACGATGGTGCAATAAACTAACACCCCCAGTGGTCCAGTCCTTTGCGCAGCTTTGCGGGCCGCCCATCTTTGGCGCAATCGTCGGCGCGGGAAGTGACGCGGAGCAGCTCGCCCGCTTCCCGCACGCGATCGCGTTCGGCGGGAGCATGCTTGCCGTCGCGACGGGTTTACTTGTTGCGACGCGGATGATGAAGGATAGGAAGCTGCTTGCGGCTGTGTAGAGACAGAACAATCTCAGGGGGTTGGATATTGACATGATTTTTGTTGGATCGCATCTTGTATTATTAGATTAATCTAGATTGAGACATGCTACATGATATATTTCTTGGCCGAGATGCGTAGTGGGTGGTGAACGCCTCACTGAGATGAGGCATTGCTGAGCGCATAGTGAGTGATGGATCGGCCGTGTCTTACGAGACGTGTCGCCCTCGTCTCGTGCAGCTCAGTTTCCCCTTCGCTCCCTGCCCCTCGGTCCTGCACGCTACACACTGGCCTCGGCCATGCATACAACAAAGGGCTACTGGTGCCGTCCAAATCTATGCGCTCATGAGTCTTCTTTTGCGTTCTTGTCACAATCTCCCCAATCCACTAAAAGTCGTATGCGTCCGCGCTCGCCGGGTCCGCGCGCACCTGCCCACCAACCGTAGTCGTCGTCGCGCCAAACCCGTCGCCATACGGGTCGTACCCGCCTGCCGCGGGAAGCGCCGCATCGGGGCCCATGCCCATCTCAATGTTGCGCGCCTGGTCCTGGAACTGCTTCTTAATCGCCAGGGTCTGGTTGATGAGCAGCTGACATGCTCGCTTGAGCGCGTCTGCCGGATTCGACCGCTCATCCGTCTGGATCTTGAGCGTAATCACGTTCTCGGACGGGTGCGCCATCTTGTACCCTGCAAACATGACCGTCGGGTCGAGGAGAAGCTGGCTGGAGAGTCAGTATTGGTGTACAAATATGGGCCAGCTGGCGTTGGGTCACAAGCTGACGAGGTCACAATCACGTGCGAAACACCTCGCGGTCCCCCAACGCCCTCACCCAGACCCTATTCCGACTCACGCTCTCAACATGTTCCCGAGGGTGTGATCTTGTGCGCGCAGGACGACCGTCGCAGCATTCGCAATCTTTGCATCCTCGGTGATGGTCAGCCGCTTCTCGTCGTCCTGGAGCAGCCACGACTCGATGCGGTTCGGCTGGTTGATCCGGCCCGACATCGCGCAACGCTAGGTGCTGGGCTGGAGGAATAGTGTCAGTTTCAAAGATCTCCAGATGAGTGATTGAAAGGGGAAAATCTGGGAAGGGTATCATTGTGATAGTTTCGTTTTCTCGGCAGAGGCTGTCGACCCGCAGGAAGCGTCTTTTACGTGGATTGACAGATGATTGAGGTTGTGTAATCATGCGTGCGCGTGCGCAATAGTGAGAAGAAAAGGGGGAGTGATACTCACTTTTAGGAGGCGATTATGCGGATGATGGATGGCGAAACAACAAAGAAAAGGACGGTTGTTCAGCACCACTTGTAAGGAGGGGGTGGCACCGAATTGTGAGTTGGTTTTGTGCTCGCTCCATGCGATCGCGACGACGATGCTAGAAGCGACCGTGAGAGAGGCGGATCGGGGTGAAAAGTACACGTCGGATTTCTGATAAGAAAGCTCCCAGTCATGCACGCTGTGAGAGCGTGCAGACCGCGTTTCCCAGGTTTTCCACGTCATAATAATATCATTAAGCTTAAGCTGAGCATAGTAGTGATAAAGACTTGTCAAAGCGACAGGACCCCAAAAAATATTCCCTCTGCGCCACTCTTGATTACCCAAACAGGAAGTGTTCCGGATGTCTCCCAATTGGGATAATGGGTATTTGTGAATGACGGCAGTGGGCGGCCCACATGCATCATGTGTGATTGTTGTGCATGTTGTGCGTGCAATTGATGCTTTGTTTTTTTTTTATTTATTCCTCTGGCAGCGCTGCTAAATGGGGTGTTACCGCGTACGTTCACTGTTGCCGTAACCGCTGCTCGGGCGACAAGATGATTGTGGCGTACCATGGTGTGCGGGGAACGACTAGTGCCACGGAATGAGGTAACTGTCACAACGGGGTCCTCGATAGGCGGCGGGCATCGCGGAACCCGGATCCAAGAGCGGTCTGGAGCGGCGCTTGGGCCGTCGGAGTGGACGCTCAATGGGTCCGTGATGTGGGATCCGGGTTTCGCAGCGGAGCGTGGAGGGCGGCGCCTCAGCGAGTGGACCGGAATGTCCGCCCGTCGCCGGCGGACTCGTTTTGTTGTGCCTTTGTAGTCCTAGTGCACGGTTGGTAGACTGGACATTGTCCTGCTGGGAGCGTGCGCTGGTAGTGACGGTTTGCATCACACGCAGCATGCTGCGGCATGCTGCATCTTGTGCACAACATGTTTGGCGAAAACGTCTAAGCATGTAAGCATACTGCACTGGGCACCACATGCACCACAGCTGGACATGCATGCTTCAAGCTACAGGGCAACGATCGAGCCAATCGAGCCAAACAAACACAGCACAAACAAACAAACAACCAAACAACCAAACAACCAAACACGCAAACACACCGCGTCATCGAGTAACTGAGTATAACTGATCCGTTACTCCGTCATCCCGCGCTGTGCCGTCGGACAGTCCACCCAGGCGCCAGGGGCCAGGTAACTGGTAACTCCTGGTCATTCCCTATGCCCCGTCACCCTGTCTTGGAAGATCCAAGATCTCAAGGCATGAGCAGGCGTGCTGTCCAATGCCTCAGATGTCGGCCATTCCGATCATCCCCGTGTGGGCCCTGCGTGAAAGCTGCAGCGCTTTGGACGAGACCGAACGGCCACCGCGGATTCGGGGAAGCACTCATTACTCAGGATCTGTCGCACAGTAATGGTCGCCTGGCACCGGGGCACGGCATAGCCCAAGGTGTTGGAAACGTCCATCGTAGGGGAGTCTGCATCAAAGAAACAGCAGTCAATCCACTCCCAGGTACTGCGACTTGCGCACAGCCAGCGGGCACCAGTAGCAGTGCAGCTTGAGCGCTATGACGTTCTGTGCCACACATGGGATTCAAGGATGCTGGGAACTACGTCGGTTCGAGCTGCTTCCATCCCCACTGTCACTGGATCGTGTTAGGACTGCCACACCTGAAGCCTTGAGGTCTTCAGCTTTTCCCTCGGGGACAATGACGGGCGCCAAGAAGCAAGCTCTGATCCCCATAGTGTGCGAATCGTTTCTCTTGATCGAGGGTGTTGACCATCTTTGTGGCACTTGGGAGACAAATTGATTTCCACGACCGCCAGCCCAAGAGTCCACACACCTCTTCCGTGACGAATTGCGATTGTGCCACTCACGTAGTCGCATCCACATGCCACATGCCACCTGCCACATCTAGCTCGCGAGCTCGCTCGCGCTCGCCCGCTCTTCACACTTCACACGACCTCTATCGTTGATCAACGCCGAGCTGCGCCCATGACGCGCACACGACATCGCCGATTATCTTAGACCAAGGCCATGGTTTGCAAAGACCCTTGAAAATCGATAACCCGGTGGTCCATCTAGTGCCTAGCCCCAACAGCTTCCAGAGACCAGAGGACTGGAAGCGGGGAAGCAGGAAGCAGGCGATCAGGAGACTTTCAGCGGCGATCCGCCCCCCGGTCCCCAGAATGCAGCAGGCGCACGCCGAGCTGCGTGCCGTGAGCCACACATTCTTTCCGTCCTCTTTGACAGTTTCTGGCGCTAGAAAAGAAAGCGTCAAGCCCCAAAGTCCAGAAGCCCAGCATATGCCAAAAGTGTCCCAAGACGGCGATAAGCTCGCACCCCGAAAGTTTTGCTCCTTTTCCTTATCCTTGGGTGTGGTGCATGTTCCGATATTGCGTATTCACCGCCCGTCGATGTCATTATGAATGCAGAGTGAGCCTTTGGCGTCGGTGGTGGCGCCGTAGCCGGCCGGGTGGGCCGGTGTCGACGTCGGTCCAAACCGGAGTGGATCTGCCAGAGACCTGGAGGTCGGAAGCCCTTCGAGACGCGAAGAGGGAGTGCAAGATTCAGGGAAAAGGACCTGGGAGGGAATCAACAGGAAGCCAAGGGAAAGGACAGGAGGCACACAGATCCCAGAGGCCAAGAGCACAAGGGCGGCCCGGCAAGCGGCTCGGGCGAGGACCAGGCCCTGGAGGAAAGACGGATGTGCCTCGTGCCTAAAGCGACAAGTTGGCGTTCTCGCGTTTGTCCCGGATTCTAGTCCCAGACGATCCGCACGAAGAATGGCGCTAACGCCAAGCAGCCTGGCGCACCGGGGAGGCGCGGCACAGAACCCCAGGCGTTGATCGGTCCGGGATCCAGGGGTGACAGGGACCCTCGTTTCGAGAGGACCCCGAAAAAAAATAAAATAGACAGACCTTCCCCCTGATGAGGATCCGGGCGCGTCCTTGGGCGGTGCGGGCGGTGTCGATCTGTGTGTACACCGCTCGACGCGCGGCAGGCGTCAGGACAGAGTCCATCCATCTCAGCCGCGTGAGGGCGTGCCTCGTACCAGAGAACCCAGAATGGCCATTCATCGTCAGTCAGAGCACAGCGTCCAGCGTGCACTGTGCACCATGCAGCGTGTAGCACCCCCGGATCCACCCTCATCCCTCATCCCCCCATCCCCATCCCATCATCCTCTTTTCCCTCTGCTCACCACCACACAGACTCTCTTTTCTTCTGTCTCTCTCCTGCGTGCCCTTGTCCGAACCAAAGACACTCTCTTTTCGGCGTGAACCCCCACACTCTCTTTCACTCTCTCACTCACACACACACTCTCTCTCTCGCGCTCCGGCCCGTCTGTCATTCCTCTTTTAACAGTCGCTCCTGCGTTCAGTCACTCTCTCTTTCCCTTGTCGCTCCTTGCTTGTCGTGGTCCTCTCTCGTAGCCGGTCTCCGTCATCGACACTATCGACAGCAGCAACACCACCACCCCGGACACCCGACTCGACGACTAGCTCCTCGTTCGCGTGCCCATCACCACCACCTACGACTTCTACGTCCTCTCTTTCTCTCCAGCTCGTGTCCCGCCCTCCCCGGACCGAACCACACCGCAGGCTCCTCTGCAATGTGAGCACCTCCGAGCGTTGCCTGGCTGCGGCCAAGCAATTGTTATCTCTCTCGGCCCAATGACATGACCTAACCTGCAGTCCATTCTATTATCGATAGACACCGCTCCCTCACCTATCCTTAAAACCCAAACAGCCAAATCAAGATGTTTGCTCGTCTCCTTGTTTCGGCTCTTGCCCTTACCCAGGCTGCCTTCGCCCTTCCCCTCCAGAAGCGTGGCTTCTCGGGTGAAGCCACCCACTATGCCGTCGGTCTTGGCGCCTGTGGCAACTACAAGTAAGTCAAGTGTCACGCCTGCACGTGCTGACATTCAGCAACGATGGTGAACTGGTCGTTGCCATGAACGCCCCTCAGTACTCGGGTGGCTCCCTCTGTGGCCAGTCCGTTACCATTTCGTTTGGAGGAAAGACGGCGACCGCCACTGTCGTCGACCTCTGCCCTGGCTGCGCGTTCGGTGACCTCGACATGTCGCCGACCCTCTTCCAGATCTTCAACCCTCTTGGCGTTGGACGCTTCCAGATGTCGTGGACGCTTGGCGGCGGCGGCGGTGAGAGTCCCCCTCCCAAGGAGACTCCTCCCCCTCCCCCTCCTAAGGAGACCCCTCCCCCTCCCCCGCCTCCTTCGCCGACCCCTGAGTGGACTCCTCCCCCTCAGGAGAACACTCCCCCGCCTGCTCCCAAGACCTCCGAGGCCCCTCCTCCCCCTCCCCAGACCTCCGAGGCCGTTGCGTCCCTCGCGCCTCCGTCGTCTGAGGCCGCGCCTTCGTCGTCGTCGTCGTCGTCGGTGATGAGCTCTGCCTCGCCCTCGAGCACCCTTGTGCCGTCGTCCTCCATTGCCTCCACCGTTTCGGCGTCGCTGAACAGCACCTCGATTGCTTCCAACACGACTGTTCTTCCCACGACTACCGCGTCGGCCCTCAACATTACCCACCCCACTTCCTCCAGCACCAACGTCCCGGTTGACGTTGTCGTGTCCAACTCTGTCAGCGATGAGGAAGCCGGCGGTAATCTCGCGTCCCTTAACAACCTGGTCGCCACCTTTGGCCGCCTTGTTGTGATTGCCGCGCAGTAATCGCTCTCTTCTCATTCTGGGTTTATGTGGACATCCTTCTCGTCTTTGTCCTTTCTTGACTTGACTTTTATTCTTCGCTTTTCTTATAACTTCTTTTGGTTCCATCTGCTTTCGGGCGTCCCCGACAATGTCTTCGCTCGGGGACACACCTCGTCGAGTGTCTCGACAAGGCCTCTTTTACACCAAACTCCAAATCATGCCTGTATCGACTACCGGTCTATAATCCGCCCCGTACGCGAGCCGTACACCGCGGACTACTACAGTATATATCTTACTTGCCCGGCGCACGCCGCCAGCCTGGTGCATGGCGCTACGACTACCACCCTCTCTCTTTCTCTCCGTCACCCCGCGCCTTGGCGCCCCCTCTTCTCTCTCTCCGCTTGCGTCTAGCACGCCCCTCCTGTAGTTTGTAGCGTCACCCCATGATGCAAGTCACCATAGATTCACACCAGCATGAGCATTAGCTCTTGGATTCTAGCTCCGCTGTGACTGAGCAGAGCAGAATAGGCTCGAAAAATTAGTGCGGACAGTGGATATTACATGGTTTGCGTAGGGCACCATTTTGCCAGACAGCTGTTACCGAAGTCCCCAGATCAGCGTAAACATAACCATGACCAAAGCTGATATAAACAATTATGTCACCGCTCCGAGTTTAATCATCAAACCCGCGTTTCCGCCGGTGAAGCGTGCTTTGTGCCGTCACAGGCACACGTAATGAACGCAGGCACCGAGTGCGGCACACATTGTGCAGAGTCCTGTTACAACCTTTGAGTTACGGGTTTGGGTTTGGGGTGCGCATCGGCGTGCGGCCAAAGTCGGGGCGAATGAGCTGTGGAATGTCGATGGTAGAGTGCCTCGGCGGCAATCGTTATGCAGTGTGTGCGACGGTTGTTGATGACAGCGGAATGCTATAGACTGGCGTTTCAGACCGCCGTTCCTCCCCCTCCCATCCTTATATCCCTATCTCCATCATGTACATACAACTACACTGAAAGCGATGAATACAGTCTTGACCATCTACACTACGAGAGGGTGCGCAGGCGCACGAGCACATCAGCAATAAGGCCCGGGGCGTCGTTGCGCTCAATGGCGGTATTTATCGCCTCGCGGATATCCACGCTGCCCGAGTCGGGGCGCACATCGAGGCGGGCATCAAAGAGCACGCCGCGGGAGATGTGCAGTGTGAGCGCGGCAGTCCCGCGCGCGACGTCGTACTCGAGCACAAGTTCCGAGGGAGACAGGGCGCGCGCGCTGCGAATCCCCAGTAGGCGGCGGTACGTGTTCAGCGCGGCCTCGTACCATGTGCACAGGTCGTGTACCTGTGTCCCGGTCCCGCCCTCTGCGCGCGCGCGCCGCACCACCCCGGCCTTTGTCTCGGCAACCTCGCGTTCGCGTGCAAGCACCAGCACTCTCCGCGCCCGCTCGGCGATGACGGTGCGCAGCTCGTCGCTCTGTACCGCCGTCTCGCTCAGTGCCGACGTCAGCCGCTCAATCTCCTCGACCTGCGCGTCGAGCTTGGCCTCGGCCTCGTCGACCGTCATCCGCTGTCGTCAGAGAAGAGCAAAATAGAGCAGATAAGGGGCCAATCGTGACATCTACTCACGTCCTCGGGCGGGTGTTGCGCCTTAATGCGCGCGAGCTCGAGCTCCATATCGCGGATCTCGCGCTGGAGTTTGGTGATTTCCGCCGTCTGCTCCGCAAGCGTCGCGTGACCTGGTATGTCAGCGCAACTCGATAAACGGACCGCGAGGAAGGACTCACTCTTCGCGTTCTCGGCACTCAGCGCCACCGTCTCGGCGCGCATGCCCTCAATCTCATCCTTGACAGCCTTGAGTTTGGCCTTTTTGCGCACATTTTCCGATTCTGCCGTTAATACCAATAAAGAAACCCCCTCTGTTTCAGCACTCACGGAGCATCTCATTCTCGCCCTGCTCGACGCGTTCCGGCGAATCACCCGTTATACTGAACAGAAAGCTCTTCTTCGCCTCCTGTTCGAGGTACGTAAACTTGAGTCCGCGAAAATGGTCTTTGGAACGGGCACGCTCGTGCGCCAGCGCCAGGGGATTACTGCCACTAAACACATTCGAGACGTCTGCCATTGCGCGCGACTTGAAGAGGTCGCGGTGCGCCTCGATGTGCGACGGGCCGCCGGGCGCGGAAAGGAACCTGCCGTCAGATCCGAGGTGGGTTGGATTCTTACTCTTTCGCGCTGGCGTACAGCTCCTCGTACGGGTTCACCGTGCCGGATAGCCGTGACATCGTGGATGGTGGTGTGGTGGTGGAGTATGGATGAGTGGAGGGATTTGTTGTTGTTCGTGTTGTTGTTGTTGTTGTTGACTTTTAACCACTCGTGGTGGTGGAGGCGCGACTGACTTTACGGCGTTTCGGGAATTGGGCCCGTGTGGCACGAGCCCTCCACCCCGAAATCACATCACACCCACACCCATCAAACATCCCAACATCTCCTCTTCTCTTCAAGAACGAATGCACATCCCTGGTCTCCATCGAAAAAGACGCGCTCGCTACGCGAACGCCCGACCCTGGCCCGAATCGAACGGACAACCTTGAGGAATAGGAGTATCCCAGTTGGAATCTCACGCGCTACCATTACGCCACAGGGTCTGTGGTGAACGGGGTTGAGAAGGGAGCGACTGATGCTTGAGGGGGCAAGGTTATGTCGCGCAGGGCTGTGGGTCTCAGGAGAGGGGAGAGGTGTGGTGCGCGGACGGCGGTTTGGTCTGCCGCGATGCATGGTCGTTGCAGATGCCGGGTTCGTCGCGGGGGACTCGCCGTACCTTGTCTTTCACTCCGTTTTGTGGCTTCGGCGCTGACTTGGGCGCTGATTTGGGCGAGGCCTTGGGTGCTATAGCCTTTGGAGCTGCGAGCTTGGGCAGGCGTCATGTAGTTTGGCACTGCTGCCTTCGGCACGGGGATTGCGAAGGACAACGTATGAAGAGAAAAGCTAATGCAAGGACAAGTGCCAGCTTGGCTGCCTCATTGATTGACTAATGTTGACTGTACTGCCATGGCCAACACAAACACACACACGAACATGTCTTGTCCCTCCTTTCACGTGTCGGTGTTGGCACATTCGCGCCTCACTCGCGCCCACTCACGTATGCACGTATGCATATACCGGAGCACACGAGGGAAGGGGACGGACGTTCCATGCCTCCCGAGCTCGAGGCACCAGTGCAAACACACACAGTAGTACAGAGTGCGTTGTTGGCCAGTTGGACTTCGTGCTCACTATCATCGCTTCGACGCCGCTTGCTCACTACCCTTGCTCATGATTGCCTCTAAGCTTCACTCGCTATGTCAGCAAACAGTAGCATCACCGATGCCGTCAAAATCATCCCCGAAGGCCACAAGAAAAGCTGCGCGACAGCGGCGCCGGAGGAAGTGTCTATGGGCAGCTGGGGGTGGAAGAGAAGGCAGAAGTAGATGCCACAATGCACTTGGTAAGTTCTCTTAATTTACTCCCATGTATCTGCTCAACAGGTCATACAGCTGAGTGCAGCCTCGGGCGCAGCAAAGCACCCAGCTCTACACCGAGGAGGACCAGTCAACGTCTTCAGGGCAGTGAGGTCAGTTCGTCCACGGGCCGCAGACGTTTGTGGCGGTGCGTATGGAGGATACAATGGATTGTGCATGGATGCAAGATGCGGTGTAGATGATGGTGTGTAGGTGCGGGGGTGCAGGAGAGTGATCCAGGGTGCAGTCGGAATGAGTTTCCGCGATCTGTGAGGCAGGATCAGGTGCCAGCGATGGCCGTGGCCGCAGCCAGGTCAGGAGGGGCAGTGGTGGCAGCTACCGGCGCAGCCGGTGCGATATTGGGAGCAGCGGGCGATGTAACTGCAGGCGGTTCTGCAGCTGGAGCCGACGCAGGCGTATGGGCAGAAGTTGATGGCGGAGCAGCAGATGGCGGCGCAGCAGATGGCGGCGCAGCAGCCGTTGGCGCAGGAGTAGCGGGAACCGGTGCAGGTGCCGGAGCTGCACCCGGATGCGCCTTCCCAGGCGCGTCGGTACGCGGCGAGGGCACGGCCTCATACTGGCGTAAGCAACATACATCAGACTTGACTCACGAAGCAGAGGTATGCGCGCGCGGCGAGAACCTCATCGACGCTCGCGAGGCGCACCTCCGTGCTGTTGTTAGCGTGATCCAACATAGCCGCTTACTCTGAGCAGTAGCACCACACACGGCGGTCGACGCCGGCCTCGGGCGGGTCGCGCGGCGCTTCCTGTCCCGGCGCAAGGAGGACCTTCTCAGGATCGACGAGGACGTACGCGACGTAGTGTCCGCTGAGCATCGTGCCAAGGTGTACGACGACAGCTGCTTGTCAGTGACCACTTCACTCTGAACTCACCATAGAGACGGTACGGCATTGGCGCGGGTTCAGGCGGGCGGTCAGGCGCTGGCCAATCCATGTACGGCGCCCAGCCGTCGCGGCACTTGAAGTCGGCGCGGTTAGGCGCCATGAACGGCGCGAGGTCGAGCTTGAGGGGGAAGGTGACGGGATCATCCATCCTGGAGGTCAGCGCATTCGCGTTTGCCCACTCACTTCTTCAGACTGCTAAACGTGCTATGATACACGTCGTTGCCTGTCTGACGGAAACGCTTGATGTGGAAGACGAGCACGGCCGGCGCCTTGGCAATGAGGTAGCGCTTGAACGCGCGGCGGAGGACAAAGTGCTTGGACTGCTGGCGCGCCGGAGGCCGGAAGAGGCGGTGGCGGGGGACAATGGGTGCCTCGCTGTCGCTCGAGGTCTCGGTATCGCTCAACCCGTCGGGGGACATTACTCCGGGGTCCTCGTCGGCATGCACGCTCGCAGCGGTCATGGAGGTGGTGGAAGGGAAAGCTGTGTATGAGCTCGGCGAGATGGAGAGGCCGGACACTGAGCTTGTCATGGACGCCATCGAGGCAACAGAGGCGACAGTGTCGGCTGGCACCTCCGCCATGGGCTGCGGTTCAACCGCAGTACTCTCGCTCGCTGTGACGGCCCCGCCCGTGCTGCTCTCCGAGCTCGAGGTGTCGGAGCGCCGAAACTCGTGCTCGCGGCTGTCCTCTGATGGCGGGTTGTGATCAACAAGCTGCCGGAGCGGAGACGTTGGACGAGGCAGGCGCGGACTACGACTCATGAGCCGACCGAGACGCGACATCTCTGGCGACGTTCCCGGTGTGCTTGACGCCATGCTCGAAGCCTGTGTCGGTGTCGGGGGCTCGGGCTCTGTCTCGTTGATCGCGATAGACGGGAGCGGAAGGGCCATGGCGCCTGCCTTCTCCTTGTCGCCACTCTTCTCCTTATTCTTATACTTCTCGTTCTTAATCCGCCAGCACTTGTGACATGCGAACGCGTTGTCGCCCTCCAGGGTCTCGACACCAGTGAAGGCGCGCAGGCTCTCGATAAGCCCATATTCCTGCTTTGTCGGTGTGCCTAGCCCGCCGGCGTGCGCTGCCCGCAGCTTTGCGAGCGGGTCGGCACTCTCGGCCGGCGCAGGGGGTCCGTTCAGGATGCGCGAGATGTACGCCTCCTGCGCGGGTGTCGGCAAGCCAGCTGGAGGGTGGGAGGCGGGGAAGAGCTGTGCCGAGCCATTGAGCGGCGAGCGCGGGGACACAGGCGGTGGATGCGATTGAGGGAGCGGCGGAGGAAGCGGTGAAAGCTCGGGGTGCGAGAGGGTGGTGAGCGACGGCGAGGAGGAGATGAGCGGTGTTCCCGGCGCAGAGCGCGATGTTGGGGCCGGCGCGCTCTTCGCCGGCGAAGTATCCGCCCCGTGGCCTTTTGCCTTTTTCCGGAAGGAAAAGCTTGCCTTGAGCGACTTGGCGGAGGAGCCTGCGCGCGAAAGTGACGCGCCAGGAGATGTGCCGAGGGAGCCGATGGACGCGCTGAGCGATCCGCCGTGCGATGCGCCGTTCGCGTGCCCATTGTGCGCCGCGTTGTCCTCTACGTCCGAGTCGCGATGTCCGTTGTGCGAGTTGCCGTGATGACCATGCCCATGCTTGCCGTGACCGTGCCCGTGTCCGTGGTGGCGCCCGAAATGGTGCCGGCGCGACGCGGCGTCCGTGTCGCTCCCCTCAGGCTCGGACATGACACCGCCACCGACGTCAACGTCAAGCCCTTTGCGTGGCTTGAACCGGTTGGTAATCGCACGGAGGCGGTCGCGCTTGCGTGCGGCGTGCCGTGGCGGCTCGTCCCCACGCATACTGAGCGAGAGGTCAAGGAAGCCCTCGTATGTGTGCGACACGCACTTGCACGTGTCGCACACTACAACACTTGCGAGCAGGCCGCCGAAGAGCAAGTCGACGAACGGGAGGAGGCGGTCACTTGAAGGGTCATTCGGGTCGTCGGAGGAAAGCGTCGCGCGGGAGGGGGATGGGGACGGTGGGGAAGGACCGGTGGAGGGAGCTGGAACTGGGGCTGGTGCGGGGGTGGCGGCTGTGGGGGTAGTGGAGGGGTCCGAGGGCTCATCTGCAGCAGATGGGACAGCCGCACCGTCAGTGGCGGACGCGGTTCCAACACCGACAAGGCCAGGAGAACCATCCGACGCCGGCACCGCAAGCGATCCTCCTGCGGCCGCAGGCTGAGGCGGCGGCGCCGGCGGCAACGCCGGTCTTGCCGTTGCCGCCTTGCGCTTGATCACGTCCTTTTCCTCCATCTCCATCGAGTCGAGAAGATGCCGGAGGAGCTCATGCGCGTCCTGCTGGGCAAAGGCATCGTATTGGTCGTACTTGCGCGCTATTTCCTTGAGGAGGGACCCGATGGTGATGCAGTGCATGCTGCTCGACTCGCCTGGCCCGCTGATGCCGCCGCCGCGCTCCTTGGTCGTCCACGCCTTGTGGAGATTGTTCGTGAACGCGCGCGTCACGGGAAGGAGTGGGTAAAAGGGCGGCTCGAGCGCGTCCGGGAGGAGGCACGGCGTAAGTCCCGGATCCTGCGACGGTGGCGGGAGCAGGCTCCACGGCGTCGGGTGAAGCGGGAGCGCGGGATTGTTCGAGAGCAGCGATACCAGAGCGGGAGTCGCGGCGAGCTGCGGTCAGCAATGGGGCTCGTCGGAAGGCTTATCAAGGGGTCATTAAAAGTGACGCCGACAGGACAATGCCAGCATCACGGAGTAAGCTCTTAAGCCGGCAAGAAAAGACAGGTCGGCCAGCGCGCTGCCCATCGCCGCCTGCGTTCTCGTCCGTCCACTCTCCGCCGCCGAAATACGCACCGCCTGGAATGTCGAGTTGAGGAAACACGTCATGCCCATGTTGACGATTCCCGCGGGCTTGTGTACACGGCGGTGGTGGGTGCTCGGTGTGCTGCTTGCGCGGCTCTCGGCGTCGCGCGAGTCGCCGCTGTGGGGGCGCTCGTCGGAGGACACGCGGGGCGTGAGCGCCGGCGAGGGCATTTTGGAGTGGGGCGCGGAGAAGCTCATCCCGGGTGGGGCGCGGATTACTGTCGCGCGGCGGTCGGTGGTGTCGGCTCGTATGGATGTGGGTGGTATGAGAGAGAGTTAGTGATGGGATGAGGGGAGAGATGATGTGGCCTGGGGTGATATCTATTGGCCGTGTGGTGGTGGTGGTGATGCGTCGTGAGGTGGGGGGTGGGCGGTGGAGGTCGAGTGGGAGTGGAGGAAACGAAGAGACCAACCACTTGGCAATCGATCGGAAAGGGAGTGGCGTTCGGCGACGGCGTGCGGCGTGCGGGGCGGCGAGGCGAGGGATGGCGCGGGGGTGAAATGGTCAGCCTCGGCGACGGGATGCAAGAGATGAGGAGCGGAAGAGATGGATGTGCTTTGATGTTGTTACTGAATGTTACACCACCTGTACCTTTGGCTGGTCACAGCATGGTCAGATTGGTGGGGGGGATGGAGCCATATGCTGTTGGAGCCATGCTGTGGACATCCCATCTTTGCTGCTGGTCACTCTCCCACTGAAACATCCGGCGGCCGCCGCCCCCCCTCTCTCCCCATCTCCGTCACCATCTCATCTCCGCACTCGTGCTCGGCGGTCATCCCCGACGCCTGTCCCGAGCACGCGCGCTGCTGGCATTGCGCGTGCGGCATCGCGTGAGCTGCAGAATGCATGCGTCGCCCCTTCGCTCGCCCTTTTCGCTGCTCGCACCGTTCTTGGGATCTCGGCGCCAGGGACGGGGCGTTGGTGCCGAGAGGTGCCGACGACGCCGGGCCGCGGGCCGGCCACCCGCACTGCGCTAGTGCTGCGCGTGCTATCTAGCCATCTTTTACTCTGCTGCCATGTGAGGTCCGCGCGATCCAATATGACGTGGGATGCTCGAGATGCATGGATTATGAGATCATAGTTTATCATAGGAAACGAGATCGAGTAGACCAGTCTTCGATAACGATCAGACCTCTGACAAGTTGTCGTCAAGGGCACGTCGCCAGGGAGCATATTGCCACTATCACAACCACGGTAACCACGATATGACCATTCTTCTGCAACTTTACCCTCGACTCTTCATGGGGGCATCGACATTCATCTCCTAAGCCACTAACTTGCGTCTGCTACGCTCACTTCAACAAACAAGTAATGGCATGGCGTGGCATGGCATACGGTAGGGATCTATTGCTAATCTAAACTCCAGGCCTGCCCGCAGACTCTGGGTTGGTGAGGTGTCCAAAAATCGTGCGCCAGCGCGGGTCACATCGGTGGTCGAGCTCAGCTCGAGCTGAACGCCCTGACGGCGGCGTACATCATCATGGTGAACGTCTGGCCCTCGGGGCTCTCGACGCCGTCCTTGACGAGGAAGCCGCCCGTGCCGAGCGGGTACACACATCCGGTGAGGAGGCCGTTGTCGTTGATCTTGTCGACCACGCCCTGGAACATGCGCTTTGTCGGCGCGAGCATGGACTTTGCGGTGGCGGACTGCGGGAACATCTTGGCCCAGCGGAATGCAGCGGCCACCGTTGCAGCCGTGCCGGCGCTCTCTCCACCGGTGGCCCCCGGCGTGCCAGCGCCCTGGCCCGTGTAGGTGTCGTACATGTAGTTCGGAAGGCGGTTGCTGCTGTCGATCTGGGAGAAGAGCGACGCATACGCCTCATCGACATACTTGATCGCGGGGTATTTGTCCATGTCGAAGCCTTTGAGCCAGGTGCGCGCGCGGGCAGAGGCAACCACGCGGTCGATACCGAGCAGCATCCATCCGTTGCCGGTCGCCCAAATACCAGGGTCTCCAGGCTCACGGTGGATCCACGCCTTGTGCTGCTCGTTCCAGAGCTGCTCGGCCGCGCAGTTCCACTGGCGGAAAGCGTCCTCCATCAACTTGCTGTTTTGGGCTGCCATGCCCACGAATGCGAGGAACGGCGAGATCATGAATCCCTGGTCCGACCACAGCTCGTACCGCTCCTCACGGTGCGACATGCACCCGTCGCGGTTCTGCCCCTCGCGGAGGTACTGGATCTGGTTGGCAACGGCCCACGCGTACGCGTTGCGCGATTTGGCGCCGGGGACCTTGTCGGCATGCATCGCAAGGAGCCAGGCGGCGACGCCGACGGAAGCCGGGTCCGCGAGGGAGCCATCCCCATCGACGAGAATCTTGGGCTGGAGCGGTGTCGGAGGCTTCTCGGAAAGATAGTCTTCAATCTTGGCGTTCGTCTCGGTTACCGGCCCGAAGTCGTATTTCTCAAGATACTTGACCGCGCTCTGGAGGAGATTGACGGGCACCTCCCCGCCGGCGGGGTTCCAGTTATACGGGGTCAGGTGGGGCGCCTCGAGCTCGAGACGCGCCTGGAAGAGCGCGCCAAACTCCCACGAATGCGTCGACTTTTCGATCCCGTGCTGCCGGACCTGCGGCAGCTTGGCATCGAGCTGGGCAAAGGCCGGCCAGTCCGTGGCGAGGTTGGGGCCGGCGGGCGTCGGCACCTGGGTCTGTGGGGTCGGCTGAGGGGGCAGCGACTGCTTGCCACCGAGGATGGTGCCAGACGGGTTGGCGAGATTGGAGCCAGCGGGCGCTGGCACCTGAGTCTGCGGCGTCGGCTGGAGCGGGGGGTTCTGCTGGGACTGCTGGGTCAGGGCCAGCGACTGCTTGCCATCGAGGACGGCGCCAGTCGGGATGGCGCGGTTGGGGTTGTCGATGGGGTAGGGATTGAAAGGCGCAGGCTCGGGGCAGGGGTCGGGCCGGCGCTTGATGCACGCCGCTGCAGCCAGCTGCAGGAGTGCGAAGAAAACGGGAGTGACTAGCATCGTGGGGGACGATGCGGAGAACAAGAAGAATGGAGGAGAACGAGAGTGGCAACTGGGCAGGAATCCGCACTAGAGGTATTATACTTATATGCCTAGGCTGTCGGTCCCCCATTCCATGCTTTGTCTCTGAACAAAACCTCTGTTCCACCGCTACACACGCTACACGCGTTTGCACGAGTGACTCACTACAAAGTCGCCGTCCGGCGCGCGCGGAGCACACACGCGCCAAGATGCTAGATGCTAGATGCACCGGCCACTGCCACAATCGCCCCTAGATCGCGGTCGCCAAGACGCACACTGCAGAGCAGCAGGACCAAAGCAGGGCACGGCGTGCTGATGCATACTGCGAGGAACGATCGAGATCTTGGTTCCAGTTCTCGGGCCCTATGCATGCCGAGAAGAATTGCTTGCGGAGTTGTGTGTGCTTTGTACAGTTCATTCATTGTGCATTCCAGCAGTCCATTGTTGGACAGATTTCTTGGCGCGCGTCCCTCCCTTTTGACCTTTTGACCCTCTTCAATTGATTAATGTCGTCAGCCTGTCTGCCGGACGGGCAACCGCACAATGGCTGGTTCACTTGGATTGGGGATTTGGGGATAGTTCGATGGTACCAATGGTACAGTACATGCATACCTGCCTCCTCCTCAACTATCCGCAGTCTTTCGTCGCTGTCAGGACGTTGTTTCCAGGATCACCGACAGGAACGATGTCTTGGCTCCTGAGTGCTCGCCACTAGGTTGGCTCTCCATTCCCCGATGCCCAATGTGGAAGCCTCCTGGGCCTGTTTCACGGACACAAGGAGTTCATGTGGTCCACTTCATACTTGTATACTTGTCCGTCGTTGCGTGACCTGGGCTCCGTCCGAGATCTGGATCCTGTTACACGCGAAAAAGACAGTGACACCGTATGTAGTATATGGCCTTTACGGACTGGCAAGTCGAGCTCGCCTATCCAGACTCGCCTCTTCAGTGTAGAGTGACAGTGACGGCAACACGCCTGGCAAAATGCTGTCGGGGGAACGCTTGAGGCCAGCGTTTCACTCCATCTGCACAAGTTTGCCGCAGCGGACAACAGGCCGCACTGCATCCTTGGAATCGCATGATAAGGTTCGGCGCGATCCCCTCGAGCATGATCACGTACGTACAGGCAGTGCCGGATCTCGGGGTCGCCTTACGATCATAAGAGCTACTGGACCTATCGGTGCCCTTGTTTCATCAAATACCATGCTTGATGTGTGCTACCGAAGTACAGTAATGCCATTGGCACGCAGAGTCTCAGAGCCTCTGGTAC
This sequence comes from Apiotrichum sp. Y4204, assembly GCA_025531455.1. Classification (NCBI taxonomy): domain Eukaryota; kingdom Fungi; phylum Basidiomycota; class Tremellomycetes; order Trichosporonales; family Trichosporonaceae; genus Apiotrichum; species Apiotrichum sp. Y4204. The sequence goes on along the minus strand of JAMYHL010000055.1, from coordinate 35,713 downwards.
CTCTGGTGCCTCTCGTCATGCGTATCGGAAACTCTCCGGCTCAGCAGTTGGATCGTAACAGCGTCACCGAAACATCAAACGCGGGTGCCGCAGTCAGGTCCAAATGGCCGACCGCTCAGAGTTCGACGTCAAGAGCGAGTCTCCGGTGCGGAGGGATCGGTAATTTTGGACACATCCGCACTTCAATCTGGGCCAGGAGGGTCTGGTCAGAATCGCGTTTCAGCACGTACACATGACACCAGTGCCACTGCGGAAGCGATCCATTCACTCGAGATCTCTCGTTCCCGGTGGTTGACTCATTCGAACTTTTGCGGACTTGTCGCCACCCATGCTCCGCTCTTAACACGCACATTGTGTACAGGGCAGTGCGCGCGTGCGCGCAGTGCGCCACGGCTACATGCGACATCTCACCACAGTCACATCGATGCGCCCCATCGCATCGAGACGGACACACAAAACCTCACTCTGTGACTCTTCGACTTTAGATCAGACACAGACCCAAGAGACGTGCTCATGCCAGAAATAGACGCCCACGCTGTAACCCGGGAAGCTTGGACGACCATACGGCTGCGGTCTGGGGGCGTGCGTCGAGATCTTGCGTCAAGGTTCCTGTTCGTGCTTCCTGGCAAGGTTTAGCTCCATCTCGGTGCATTAGCGCGTTAGGGACTGACACCGCCGACTTGGCTCTACAGTGATCGCAGTGAGATGATTTGCACAACTGCAGACCTGAGCTAGTGTCGGAGCAATGGAGAGTAAGGTCACTCATCACTGCCTCCGGCGCGTTGTTTCATGTCCTTTCCCAGACGAGTTGCTGACGGCTTACATGACGGATCATACGAGGCAGGACAGAGGTACAGAGGGCACATGGGCACACATGATTGGAGCAACTGATAATCTTGAATCTCTTCCTCGGAAGGCACTCGCAGAGATTGGAGTCTTGCCAAGGTGGGTGTTACAACACTGAGACACAAACTGTAATGTCCACGCAATGAACGTGCGCACAGAAGTCCGTACGATCAGTACCAATGGTGGCGACATACAATGCTGTCCGCGAGCGTGACGCTGTTTCGGCGACTGCGTCTTTGTCTGGGGTCGTCTTGACTTTTCTTGGCGGTAAAAATTCATTCCGCATCCTGGTGGCTTACCCCGCACCGCACGGCCATGTCATCTGACGGTCGAGCGGACTTGCCGGGTTAATGGCAACTTTTGCCCCAAAGCGCGAGCACGTCTAGCATCGCTGGCAGCTGGCAATATGGCAATGTGGAGACGGAGAAAGGCCCGCCAATGGCTTTGGCTAATGCGTCTTACCAGCTCCCTCCCTCCTCGCGCCGCCCTCCGTCCGTGCCATCCGCACGCCTAACGGAGACCCGTCCCCGATATCAAAAACGCTCTGCTCGCTAGCACGAGCATCCCCTTCGGCTGACATGTGATTCGAACACATGCGGGCATAACCCACTTCCTATGCACATAGCAGGGAAGCTCCTTAACCACTCGGACAATCAGCCGGCGACGGTGGCGAGCGGGTGTGTGACGGGATAAGGCCGGATGAGCGGAGCGAGCGAGCTGCGTTCAAGAGCATGTGCATGCTGAAACTGTATGTTACGACGAATGGCTCTGATGTGTACGTGGACTTGTCTGATGTGACTCAGCTGCAATGTTGGACGAGCAGCCTGAGTCAACACACAGACACTAGCAGCCCGACGCTTCGGGTCTTCGGGGCTGCCACACAGCCGTGTGGCCAAAGGTGGGTGTGGCTGTGTACATTTTGATGTGGCGGTGTGTGCATACACTAGTGTGTGGCCATGTGTGGGCATGTTTGCATGTCTCGCAGCAGAGTGACACTGGGAAGATGCACAGATGTCTTTCTCATGTTGGGGTGAGAACCCAGAGACAATAGCGCAAGATGGCAAGACATTGACGGTTCTCGCTTCGTCTCACTCTGGCGGGAGGCAGTGCCGCAACCAGGCTAGTGTCATTCACTTGTAGTCTACGTTGTCTGCAACACACACAAACCAGTGTACATGTCTCAACCACAGCCCATGCATTCCATTCCCTTTCTACAAATCCCACAGCTCTCGTGTTCAAGTCATACCGGGTGCCACATCCCGTCCGACTACTCACCTTTTAGGGGCCCCAAAATCTCAAATTTTTGTGATTCGTCGGCTGTTTGTCCGAGTGGTTAAGGAGCTTCCCTGCTATCTCCCAGCACAGGAAGTGGGTTATGCCCGCAAGAGTTCGAATCTCTTAGCAGTCGTTTAAAAATACTCATTTTAGCAGTCGCAGTCTTGAACAAGATGCGACTGTGGTGAGTTTTTTGTACTTTTTCATCACCCTGCACGCATGCATGCACGCCGTCCCCCGTGCGTTCCGGGCAATTGTTACATATGGGATGGCATTTTGGGACCGCTGCAGCTTGCTGGCGCTAAGCGCGCAAAGTGTGATGCCACGGGAAGCGAAACGCGTTTATAGGTCCATATCGACATGCAGTTGCGCGTTCCGCAAATCTCGAGAAGAGCCACTATCAAAGGATACGACTGGACGTCGGGCGAGATGAGCGGGGCCGCCGACCCCGCACGGGGGGAAGACTCAGCAGCGGTCGTGTGACTGGTAACGAAAGAACTCAGAACTCGAGGCCAGTTCTTTGCAGAACACTGCAGCCACGATCCTATCGCTCGTCCCTTGCTCACATTACTTGGCAGCGAGACAGCTCCTTCTTCCATTCGCTACGGCGTAGAACGTGTGTGATAGACAGCGAGCTCAGCGAATGACATGAGCTGAGCGACCGGAACTGCCCGACGTCTGGGCAGGTTAAAGATCACAGCAGGCCCGAGCGGGATTGCTCAGGTGACTTTTGATGTGCGCCACCTGCTGCTGTAGGCTGCAAGCTGCAAGCTACGAAGCTACGAAGGTGCAAAAGAGCCGTGCACCGCTCCCGGCTGCTTCTTTCCCCTCTCTCATTGAGATACCGGCTTGGGTCAGCGATGCGATTGCTTTGAGCTTCGAAGACCGTTCGGCTGCGCTCAACCGTACACGTTGCCCCAGACTGCCACAGGACACAGGTCCTGGGTACCGGCCGGTCCTCCAGGGTATACCAGATTAGGATGGCTCGTAACTCCTAGATACGCTTGTGTCGGTACAGGTAGCAGAGGGAATGAGATGCATGGCGTCGCGGAGGTATCTCGTGGCTGCTCGCAAACCCGATGGCCGATGGTGTGGTGGAATGCGGCTGGGTGTGGCAAAAGGAGGTTACTCCGTGGAGGACAGAGAGTCTGGCCCCCGCAATGAGAGTCACTTTGGGACGAGCTTCGAAGCGACGGTCAAGACAAGCAGCCATGTCCCGACGTTCCTATGTCTGGCGACGACGTTGGCGGTGGCAAAAACACAATTGAACGCGAATGTGTGGTCCTGTGATCCGTGATCCTTATCCTGTGCTCCTGGAGCTTTTCCGGCGCCACCCGTCAGGAGACTTTGTGCATTCCAAGAGTTCCGAATCTGCCTCCATTGATGCATTCCCCAACTCCTCGAGAGGCAGCTACGACTACCTCTGGCCACGCTGCAGGCCGTGAGCAAACCTGTCAAGTGTTAAACCGTTTAAACGGCAATCTGGCACGCCAAAGTGCCAGGTTCGAGACGGCAAAACGCCACTGTGGCGTTGCTGTGTGTCCATGTGTGTGCCGCCGGTCTCGTGCCGCTGCTACTCTCTATATGTCTCTATGCTTGCGGCTGGGCAGGCCGGTGGTATCGCGGTCAGAGGGTACTTTCCCATCCCAGGCACCCCCCCGATCCCAATGAGCAAATGAGGATAGGGGGGCTCATTCCCACAGAGGGGGCCAGAGCGCCTTCCTTCCGCCCGTGGCGTCGTCCCTGTCTGCAGACTTGAAGCACGAGTGCAGAGCTCAGGATTGCCAGCACAGCCGCTGTCTCGGTCTGCGGCTGGTCTGCGACCTCGAAGCAGGCTAAGCAAAAACTCTCAAGACTCCAAGACTCCAAGGCCTCATGACCTGGTCTGGGACATGCACACACTCACCACGAACGCCCCCCACACACAAAGATCCCATAGCCGCCTCCACACAGGCGACACACACCACACACGCAAGCCGCACGCAAGCCGAAACGGGGCCGCGATCGTTTGGTTCCAGTCGGGGCGGGCGAGCCGCGTTCCTGGATCCTGCAGCGATATGACACCCCCCAGCCCAGCATCCAGGTGGGTTGGTTGCTGCTTCTGGCGTCTCGCTCATCTCTTGGGCTCTCGCAGCCCGACGCTCGCGGGCCAAGGAGGAGACATGAAGAACCTACTCGACCTGCTGCCGTTGCCGCAGAGGCAAAGCGCTATGTCCTCGTGCGTGGGCGTGTGGGTGGCTTACCTTGAGGTGTGTGTCGCCAACGAACAAGAGTAAGAGTTTGTGTGGCCCAGCCGTGTGTATGTTCATTGTTCTTTGCCTGCTTCCAACAATGAACCCAACAGGTCAATAGTTTAGAACTTGGTATCACAACAACACTCACCCTCGCGTCACCAACAACACAAAAGGACCCCCGACCACTTCTCACCTCTTCACCATCTCCCTATCTCCCTCCCGGGCAACGTGCCAACATCATATATAGGACTCCCCGACGTCCCCCCTCTTCATTACTCATCCTCACTCCTCCCTGCTTCGTAGCCTTCAGCCGACGAACGCCTTCATCGAGACCAGAAGCCTCCAACCATGGCTTCCAACCCAACGTGCTTGCACGAGTCGTTCTCTCTTGTCACCGAGTCGCATCACCGCCGCGGCTCCAGCATGAGCAGTAGCAGCACGCTGTCCGGCGACGACGACCTTATGACCGTCGAGACGGCCGCCTCCATCCTCATGTCCATGAGTACGTGACGCGTCAGAGTTTGACGCGGTAGTCGATTGTCCTTGTGTTGACACATTCAGGCCTGCACGGTACACCCAACTCGACGCCCAACACCACCCCGAGTCCCGAGTGGTCGCCCTCGCCTCTCCTCTTATCGCCGGGCCCGTCAACCACCCTCGCATCCATCACTGTCAGCATCCCCCCCGCCTCGCCGCCGAGGCCAAACACCTCGTCGTCGGACACAGTCTCATCCAGCGCGATCCGCTCTACCCGTAACACGCGCGGCCGCCAAGCCACCCGGCACCGCCCACATAGCGCACCGTACTCGGTCGACGACGAGGACTTGTCAGGCTACACCACCGACGAGCGGCGCGCGATCCTCGCGCGTCCCAAGCGCGACCGCCCCAAGGCCAAGTCTATCGTGAGTTTGAGTTGTTTACGCAGGCAGGCAATGGCCACTGTACTAACCGCCAGGCCGACTTTTTGCGGCAGCCCCACAAGTACTACCGCGTGGCGCAGCCGTGCACGCGGTGCGCAAAGAGCGGGTGGGCCTGTATGAAGCTCGTCCCCCAGACTGTGAACAACAAGCCTGGGCCCGCGCGCGGCCACGGACGCGGCTGCGTGTCGTGCCACAAGAGCGCATGCTCCTTTGTGGCCGAGTAAAACGGCGCACATTGCGTCCAGTGGACTGTTGTACCGACGACGTGTGTCATCTAAGTAGTTGTCCCTATCCTTGTGATCCTTGTGTGTAACCCCCTCTGTCACCTTTGTAGTTTGCCCATGCTGGGGCGAGGACTATGCAATGCAGTTTGTGAACCAGCAGCGTATGCGAGAACTGGTCCTAGTCAGATGCGTTGCTTTACCCAACTCAATACACACTGACCCCATCACCAAGGCGGATCACAAAGGTCATTCGCAACATACCGAATAAGCCGGTCCGGCACAGCCCCAGCGCTACGGATCGTGCGTGTTTCCTTGGAAGCTTGAGAATGTGCATTGGGCATTGAGTGGGTCAGCGATCGGCAGAAGACATGGCATGACCAACCAGCCGACTACCGTGAGGGAGGAGAGACTGCGCAGCGCCGGGCCCCACGGCTCCCCCACAGCCACCGCCGGCCCGGCCTACTGTTCCCCGCCAACACTTCCATTTGCCACGCCGCCGCATTCCGCGACGCCCTGAGTCCGATACCTGAAGTGCTTGTGGATACCGGTGAGATCGGGGCGGTGGGCGTTCCTTTCTCGGACGTGGCGGAGACGGGAGCGGAAAGGATGTACAGTATGTACATGCTCGCGACGCCTCGGGCGCGCTTGGCACGGTCCCACCGGGGATGAGTGATCAGGGAGCGTGAGTTGGATCCAGTGATCCCATGCTTGATGCTGTCAGTGCGCAGTCACCGGGGAGTTGGCTGATAGCGTAGGGGTCCGCATCAGCCAACGTGTCCTGCAGCCGATACCCGTCCGGCTGTCTGGGAGAGAACTGACATGTACTCTGCGTAACTCCTCCTTACGGTTCCGCTCAGGGAGACGACCCGTGCTCGATAGCGGAGCGCACTGGGCGTCGGCGGTGTCGGCGAAAAGGAGGACGGCGACGGTCGGGGTCGGGAACCGCGACGGTCCCATCCATGAACGTGCTCTAGTGTCAAGAACGACGTTGCTGCTCTTCTCCGCGCCTACTTCTGTACTTCTGTCACGCGGACGGAGAGTGCGGAGGCCGCATACCGCCGAGCCGCCTGTTACCGACGGGGGACGTGCGGCGGAGAGGGTGTGCCGCTAGGCCGCTAGGTGAGACATAAACGTGGACAAGACGGAAAATGGGCGGAACCCGACATGAGATCGAAAGGGAGGAAATGTGGAAAGGAAGGAACTGGAACATGCAATAGAACAGAGTGCAACGACCAGACTGGAAAGGAACAGACGACGCGATGCCCACAAAAGACAACAGGAATGCAATATCAAGTGCGGAATGATGGATCACCGAAACGAGGAAGAGGACGCAAAGGTCAACCGGATGGAGGAGGAGCGCAATACGCATCTCTGTTCCGTGCTCTCCAAGTGCAGACCCCACCACTCGCACGGGACATCTCCAAGAGATGCAGCAGCTCCTGCTTCGTTCACACTGTCATGAGCTGTTTGTGGTAAGTGGTGAAGGGTTAGGCAACAGGATCCCTGGCTGCGATCGAGGAGGTATGTCTCCCGCATCCCTGCCCAAGGGATTGAATATCAGGCCGCGGCATGGCAGAGCACCGTCGCACGTCGCTCATTCGCAGTAAGTTGCAACCGGTCAGACAGAAGGTAAGAAGTTGAGCGGATGTGTCACTTTATTCACATTCGAAACGAGACAACGACCATCATACCTACTGTCCCACTGTGAAGTGATTCCAACTCGTGTGCGCTCCCTCTTGAGCGCGGCATCTTTATCAACAAGGTTGGATGCGCTCGGGTCCGTAACCGGAAACGAGCTCAAGTCGCGACTCACGTTTTGGTAGAATGTAGATCTTAGCGAGGTGTCAGGACGCGTTCATGGCGATCGGAGAAACAGCGGTTGCAAGCCCGTCCACCGTCCACCCCAGCCACCGACGACAGCCGCCGACCGGACACCTGGACAGGGGAATTCCGACGACGTGCGACGTTTCGAGCGCGGATGTTGCGGTGGAACTGAGTTAAGAGTCCGATATCGCGAGTGGGAAGGGACAGCAATGTGGGGCGGGATGCAGAACGCGCAGGGTGCGGCTCCGAAGTGCTCGCGCATGCCAGCACGAGCCAGAAGCATTGTAGCTCCTGTAGCTCCAGTGCCCTCTCCCGTATGCTGGCATCTTCTGGGGTGGGAACTCCGGTCCGGAGATTAGATTCGCGTGATACCTGCGTGGAATTCGCGTGCTATCTGCATTCTCATTGGGCGCTTGTTCACACTGACCCTTGATGACGTCAGACTTTCCCCTCCCCTCAACAACCACCGATATGGCTTCCTTGGTGGGGCTTTTCTCACCAGCCAGCCAGCAAGCGGTGGGTGGTGCTAGCATCGCTGGTCGTCGTCGTCGAGGACGAGTACGATTACTGCCATTTAAGCCTTGCACACCATCTAGATACAGACCTCTTTCTCTTTTCCCCATCTCACAACAGCACACAGACACGCATACACGCACACCTCACACTACGCTTGGACATAGACGCATCCGCTCATCACATCACCAACCATAACACACACACTCGACACACACACCATTCCCGGATCTACTTTTACCAAAATGACCCGCGACAGCGACGCAATGGACGTCGACCCCGTGCCCTCCCCGCCCGTTGAGAAGGTTCCCGACAGCGTGCCCGGCACCGACACGCCCAGCGAGAAGATGCCGACCGACGAGATCTCGGCGCCCGCCGACAGCATTCCCGCCGACAAGACCCCCGCTGATGAGACCCCCGCGGATAAGGGCAAGAACAGGGCGTCCCCGCCTCCGTGGACGCGGCCGGCGGAGCCCAAGACCAACGGCGACGCGGCGCCTTCTAGCGGCCCGACATCTACACCATCTGAGAAGCCTGCTGAGAAGCCTTCCGAGCCGGCTGGAGCATCCGCATCGGCTGGGCCTTCGGCTGGACCCTCCGCCGGGCCCTCGTCATCCAAGCCGTCACCCGGCCCATCCGCCGCAAAGAACGAGGAGGAGGATGAGGCGGCCGCCCTCGCAGAACTCCTCAAGGGTGTCCCCGAGCCAGACGTCAAGGTGAGTTCTGGCATTGTGTTGCAATCCAAGACTTTTCTAACTCCAGGCCGTTCTAAACAAGGAGCGCGCACCAGGCGCACAGCTCGACGCATCATCGCTCTCCGTCCCTCAGCTCTTTGGCCTCGTTGACAAGGCGCTGGCACTCAAGGTGGAGGGAAACAAGGCGTTCACGGCCAAGCCAAAGCCGAACCTCGAGCTCGCCCGCGACGACTACATCCGCGCGCTGGACTGCCTCCCTGCCGTGCCGAAACACCTGCCTCTTCCTGGCCCCGAGGAGGACCGTATCCGGGAAGTGAGCGACGAAGAGGCGGAGCAGATTGAGCTCGACTTCCTCGCCGGCCCCGCGCGCGTGCGCGCCGACAACGCCGTCCGTGACGCCCAGAAGGCGCTGTGGGGCAACCTCGGCGCCGTGTACTCGAAGCTGCCGGGCAAGGAAAAGGAGACGGTCGAGGCGTGTACCAACGCCCTCAAGTTTGACCCGACATACGAAAAGGCGCTACTCCGCCGCGCAACCGCCAACGAACGTATCGGAACGTGGAGCTCGCTCGTCGCTGCTCAGAATGGTGAGTTACTGAAACAACTGCGTTTTGTGGATAGTCGCTCACGTTATAGACTGCGCGGTGCTCATGACCCTCCTCCCGCCGGACGCGGACGCGCTCGTAGGCGTGCGCAAGGCGCTCGACGTGCTTCCCGCCAAGATCGGCAACGCAAAGAAGAAGGAGACGGCCGACGTTGTCGGCAAAATGGGCACCTTGTAACATGCGGACGGGACGGACGTTGTCACACATATATCACGATACCACGCCGGAACGGCTACGACGGGAAGGGAGGGGAGACGAGGTGACGAAAAGGAGATATACCCCGGTCCTGGATGGACCACAATCAAAAAGCATTATCAGCATGTAGATGTTAGATCGCATACCCACTGTCTGGATCGTTGCTGAAGTTTGGGGTCGTAGCCGAACCACTAACCATCTGACCATCTAACCCTTCTTACCGAGGGCCATCGAGCATAGGCGCTCCACAATTGTGATCGCGTCGCCTGCTCTACCGCCATGTCCTGCGACGGGATCCGACACGGCGGTCCCTAGCTGGCAATGTGCTTCATATCGGCAGTCCCAGCTATTGGAACTTGCGGGATACAGCTCCTGCGCCGAGCCACGAGTGACTGGAACGTCGAGGCGGCTTGCTGCTCCGCCATCCACCTGTTCACTCTAGCTTGTGCTAGGTCTCCTGTGTACTGAACTACTTTCCATCAGACTGACAGCTCGCCAGCAACAGTCAGGATCGATGGGTGGTTAGTGTCTAGCACACGCTATCGACCGGCATCGAGGCGCGGCTTTCACTACTTGTGGCCAAGTTTTGAGACGGTGACTATCCCCTTCCCCCCCTGACGCCCGCGGAAGCCGTAGTGGGCGGGACCAACAGGGTTCAGTCAGAGATCCTGCAGGTATGAGTTGCACCAGTCGTGCTGCGAGGCGACGATCTCGTGCGCAGTGCAGTAGGATGCAGTCAATCTGTCATGAACTCCTCCTCAGTAATACGACTCCCAATGTGCGTCTCATGTGAGCTGGCTGAGCAAACTTCGATGCGTTCTCATTACCGTAGGAGAGTGAAGTGCGGCGACAGACCTCGAGGATGGGCCGGATGGGATGGTGAGGGGCTTCATCTGGGTGTAGTGGAGTGTGATTTTAAGCATCATCGGAATTGCACTGCTTGAATTGACGCGCCTCAGGGGGGAATTAAGCTGTGCAGGTCACAGCAGTACAGCGGTTCCCCCTTCAGATGCACATGAAACTCTGTCAATGCTGGTCATGCAAGCTCATGCATACTCTTGCACTCCGGCTCGCGCAACTCAGCACTGGGGACGTCATGCTTGCTTGAGCTTTGGCTGCTGGAGGGAGTCTCGTCTGGCCGCCTTGGTGTTGCTGACGCCAACTCATCGGGGGTCAAGTAAGCTTGTTTTGCAGTCCGGCGGGAAGGGGAGGGGCTCGGCAAGTCTGCCCCCGAGCAAGGGGTGCCGGCAGAAGGGCCATTTCCTGGTGCTGGATTCTCTGGTCTTGGATCCAATGCATCTGGAATCGTATACATTGTCCCTTGTCCCCCGTCCCCTGGCGGATGTTTCTGCGCTGAGCGGATGCAGGGGATGGATCATGCTGTCCTGAGAAAATGGCTGCCAAGAAGAGAGAGTGGTGGCGGAGAAACTGTTGGCAGTCTAAAAGTCGCCCAAGGCGGTGCTCGACCATCCGGCAGCGAGAGCATCTCATCTCTCATCCGCGCATCGCGCAACAATAAGAGGGAATAACACACAACCACCCGACGGAATAGCTTTCTCCATCTTTCAGACCTTTTCCACAACTCACCTCTTGTCTTCACATTCTTGTGCATCCCCACCGCATCCACATCCTCAACCACATCCACTCCCTCGCAACCTCCGAACCCTCCCTCGATCCCAATAATGGAAAAGCAGCAGCTCCAGCAGGCCCCGCCGTATACCGAGACTGCGGCGCCAGGCATGGGCGCTCAGCCGTACCACAGCCCCGTCGCCGCGCAGCCTCCGTCCACGCCCGTCCAGCAGCAAAACACCGGCCAGGCGTGGTCGCCAGAACAAATCCCGCCGCAGCAGCTGGGCTCGTACCAGCCCGGATTCCAGCAGCAGCCGATGGGCCAGCCGATGATGATGATGGTCCCCGGGGGCCACCCGGTGCCGACGCTCGACTGGTGTCCCGTCACCCCGGACCACCAACACGTCGAAAAGACCAACCGCGGCGGAATGGGCGTCATCATCGGCGTGGTCGGCACCGCAATGTGTCTTCCGTGTTTCCTTGTCGCGTGAGTCTCGAGTCCAGAGTGGCCTCGTCGATCGCGGAGCTCAGAGGATCCGTGGATCGGTCATCTTTGCTGCGTGCTCCGCCGCCACGCACCCCCGTTACCTCGCTAACTCCCAGCATCCCGATGGACACGCGCATCTCGTGCCGCGAGTGCATGTACGTGATCAAGGCCGGTTGGGGCGGCATGTAATCGCGAGCGCGATCGAACGTACTGCGTACAGACGCAGCCGAATCGCGTCCCGGCGTCCCTTCCAGCCCCACTCTCACCGTCTCTCTTACCCTCACTTCCATGCCCTACACGACACTACCGACCCCTTCAGCTTGTATTTCTGTGCCATGCCATGACGGGTCTGTCCGTCACGTTGATTGTCACGAAGGATCGCGGGGGATCATGTCCCGTGGTCGTTGGCTTCTACCATTTCTCTGACTCTAACCCTTACTCGCGCTTCTCTTTTCGTTCTTTCTCACTCTGACTGTCTGGCGCTCTGAAGCACTTATTTACCCTATGCAGAGACGACACCCTCAACCACGTTCTCTCGTCACAGATAGCCCGACATGCAATCGCTATCGTCTCCATCGATCCGACGATCCGTTGATTGCTTGTCGTTGCTGAGACTACAGTCGCATCGCAACCACCACACTCGTCGCCGTCGGAGCGGCGTCGCGCTCTCCCGTGTCGCTATTACGACTATCGGAGGAGCAGGCACGATGCGATGATGCCAGGCCATAGACTGCCAAGATCCCAAGGCGGTGTGGCGGTGTCCGTTGGAGCGATTGTTGTTGATCTGCAGCTGATCGTGGTGTGACGTGGTTCCGCGTGTTGTGCTCGTGGAAAAACCCTGAGACGGAGAGAAATCCTACCTCCGCCTTCTATCTCCGCACCCCCATCCACCGCCCACAGCTGACATACCCACGACACACCCAAGGTTTCCTCACCCCATGCTCCATACTCCCATCCGCCACACTCTCCACGACTCCTCCAAAGGTTTGATGCCTACAGACCTCGTCCTCCAGATATCCATGCGTTACTCTGCAGCAACCTCGGGGCCCGACATGAGTCATGTCGTATGCGCGGGCGCGTCTGTGCGCGTACTGCGTGCTGCGTGCTGCGCATCGTTCCATCTCTTGTCCTCACCCACTGCACGCGTGACGTATCCTCCATGTCCCTCCCATGTCTCTGACTCTCGGCTTAGCAATACGCGCTCCACAACGCTTCGTCCACGGTCCATCGTCTCGCGACAACATATATAACTTACTGACGTCGAACACTAACCCCTATCTGACCGTCCCCACTCATTCAAGTACATATTCCACACCCCTGCACCACAATGGCCACTGCTCTGCTCCCCAAGCTCGCCGCTGTTGTATCCCTCGACACCAGTTCCAACCCGTCGCTGCACTCGCTCCTGCGCCTCTCGTGGGTCAGCCTCGGCACCGGCATCTTCTTCCTCGTCTTCATCTCCTTCTTCGTCGTCTTCCCCATCGCGTTCCTCTTCGAGGTCGTCCTCCAGGGCGAGCGCCAGTTCAGCGAGGTGCGCGACCGCATCGCCGACAGCGTGCCGATCAACGTCTCCTTGCCTTTCCCGCACTCGTTTGCCCTCGCCATCCCGACCCTCCCGAACTTTGCCCTCCAGCTCCCGCGCGAAAAGGCAACCCAGACGGATTGCGAAATGTCCCAGTGTGAGCCCGTGCGCGACTGTGCGTCAACAGTGTCGGGAGCAACAGCTGACGATGACAGTCGACGTCTAGGCTGTGACTGAGATCTTACTCAAGTCTCTTAACAGTTTCAATGGGCTTCAGCAGCCGTATAACGCTGGCCCCAACCAACCTATGAAGACTGCGGGGGCACGGCCAACATCACCGTCTTGGATTAAATGTGAATAGAATCCAAAGATGGGCGCAAGACACCCCGGACACTGCTCAGCTCGCCGGCGCCGCTTGGCCAGGTGCATCGTGTACATAAGTCCACGAGCACGCTGCACTGATTCGCCCGCGAAACACTCGCTCGCGCTCTCGGCTTGGCCCCCGCACGGGCCCCATAATAGCGACAATATCGATGCGATACCTCGCGCTGCCTCGATGAGAAGTCTGATAAGATGAATAAATGAACAAGAGCATATGGAGCGGAAACGTACTGACCCGATTGCACAGCAATGAACAGCTAGGACCGTTAGTTTTGACCGTTAGTTTTGTCCTATTACTGCGGGATACGACGGCTATCTTGCGATAGACTCGAGTCAAGAGACGTCAACGACAAAGTTAAGTCAGAAGAACCAGGGCTAGATAACTTTGGACATTCCACGAGTAACCAGATTACCCAGCCGCTCGTGCTCGCGCTTCTCTTTACAATGTCCAATCCACATGCTGCGCTTGTTGGACTCGTTGGAGTGTTCGGGACAGGGAGTTTGGAGCCCATTGCGGGCCTAATGTATCAGTCTGTCGCATGCATGATATATCAAGAACCACCGTCGGCCGCGATCATTTGGGAGGTGGTTCGTGGTTCTTTTGTGGCGCGGCGCAAACAGTGATCGGCTCGACGGTTGACTGTACTACTGTAGACCAGTCCTCTGCCCGCCTTCTCTGCAGACTTCCGACTCTACCTCTCCGAGTTTGTCTAGCATCCTGTTATCGACAGAATCTTCACAGTCTTCGACCATCACTCCCATCAAGATATTTCTACATCATCCTCTCCACACACACACACACACACGCAATGGAATCGACAGATAAGATCCCACAGTGCTTCGACATTCCCCCACTCCCAAGCTTGTCTTCAGTAACGAGCCGCGGCTGCCCACTACCGTAGAGTTGGACGAGATCGGGTGGACAGTCCAACCGTGAGTACACCTGATCACTGCACTCCACGAATGGCTTCTGATCTGAATAGGGTCGTAGCCTTCGGGCTGACTCCCTGTAATGCCTGTCGCGACCGCGATATTATCTGCGCCGCCCCACTTGGACGGAACTTCAAACCCGTAGGAGAGTGCGACCGGTGCCGCGAGGAAAACAAGTGCGCCCGCACTTGTCAAACCGAGATGCAAATCCCTTACTCTTTGCCGATCGCGCCGGCTTCCGATACCACCTCATCGACATCGCCCCCGGCCGCTACGGCGCCGGCGACGGAGTCGGGCTCATACCGAGCGGTGATCACCCCAGGCCACACTGCGGCATTCGTCGCGGACGTTCTTCACCCGATTCTGCGCAAGGAGCAGCGCCGCGACTGGGCCAGGTACATCGAAGAGCACAACTCTGCGGCGAACCAGTGGACCGACTTGCTAGGGGACGGACAAGCCACCGAGGCACGTCTTAGCGCCCAACACGCCCAGCAGGCGGAGGAGTATCGGATTCTTGAGGCGCGGATGGAGACGATCAAGAACGAACCGACCTTCGTGAGCGCCAGTATGTCGATAGCCAAGGAAGCATTGCAACGTCAACGCGAAACAAACAAGGCTCACAAACTCGAGTGGAACGCATTCGTCAGCAAACATCAAAAAGAGCTCGACATGCAGAACAAGCGAGAGGCTGCGTACGACGTGGCCGAGGGCCGCAGCACCGACTACTCCTGGGCGGACAGCCCGCCCCCGGGACTGAGGGATTTGGCGGCTACTCTGAAGACTATGCTTAAGAGTGCCCCTGTACTCACGGCGGCGACAAGTGGAGATGGGCCAGCGACGACGGACGTGGCGCCGTCAACAAGCGGAGATCGACCAGCGACGACGGACGTTGCTTCGTCTGCCAGCGCGACCCCGACGGCCACGACCGAAGAGGGTGGGAGGCGGCGCCCACGCACCGCCAGGTCCACACCGAGCTCGGCAACCGCGTCCCCGACCCGCAAACAAGCGAAACAAAGCTGAGAGGACCAAGGCGGAGCGTTCCTCTTGTTGTCTTGAAGATTGTTGCAGTCGCCCCCCCCCCCCCCCCTCGCTGTTATAGCCACCCCTCCCGCCAGGGTAAGAGACTTCGGCGCCTCCAAGTTGTATGCATAGGAATTTATTCCCTATAATCCCCTACAGCGAGCGGTGACTGTAAAAATCGTCTGTGGTCTTCCAGATTCGAGGATCGAGGATCGAGGATTCCATGTTTGGCATCACGTGTCTAAAAAACACTGCAGCATATCTCATGAAAGCATGACCATGACGTAAGTGCCTCGACCAGTGCCTCCCTGCCTCAGATCCGTGCCTCCCCAGAACCAGGGTCCACAAACTGTCGCAGTTGCTTTCAAGCTCTCTCTCGCGAGAGTCTCCTCCCAAGCCACGGCTCGGTGATGTGCTTGTACGCAAGTTGCCGATTCGCGAGTTCCGAGTATAGAGTCGCGAGTCGATGATGTACTGCATCGTGGGGATCAGCTGATATCGGAGCGCAGGAGGTCAGCTGCATTGGTCGGACCCCAGCCCTGGATTTCTGCATTGCGTACCTGCACTTTGCCACCAGCGTCTGCAGCAAAACGTTGTCCTTGAGCGTCGCACCGGGTGTTCGGCGGATCAGTGGGGTTGGTGGGCTACAAACTGCTGGTGGGCTTGTGGCAGGAACACACCGTCGGAGCTCGGCTTGTCGTTTCGTTTCTTGGCACACTTTTGCATTGCCTTGCGCCGCTTACGCACAGGTGCGCGCACAGACCTCTGATCTTGCCGACTTGCCAACGCCGGCCGGGATATTGTGTCAGCTTGTCAGTAAGAGTGTCAGTGGATCAGTTGTGGATCAGTGGCAAGTCAGCTTTGGCAGTCTGGCCCACCCAGCTCAGTTCCGATTCCCCATAGTTTAGGCATTAAAAGAATAACATGCGCTTGGTTTCTATGACACAACAATCTCGCATGGCAATTTACACAACTGCACATTCTATGAGCTATACCTAGTCGCGCCCCGGCGGGCCTGTGGCCCCCCGCGAGCACAGTTATTAACGCATCTGTGATCTGGACATCTAAGGTGTCTCTCGGCTGTCGCCCTCGCCTCTCGTCTCGCGCTCTCTGTCGTCCTTATGTGTCCCAACTCCTGTTGGGAACGCCCGGAAGCGCCGGGCAGCGTGCTGGTGCGTTGACAGTCAGTGCGGACCAGGTGCAGTAGTCGCGCGAGCGCATGCCACCCTCCCACACCCAGTCGACAATCTGTGCTGGCGTTCCGTGGCTCCACCAGTCTGTAGTTTTAGCATGATGTATCCACTAGGCTCCTGAAAGTACTTACAGGTCCACCACTCGACAGCCGGGATGCGTAGCACCTTGGCGTACCATGCGTACCAGCGCCACTTGTAGGCAACCTGCACGGTCGGGTTCATCCAGATGCGAGCAGGACGCTCAGGACTGCTGTAGAGGCGCTGAAGATCGTAGGAGAAAAGGAAGCATTCCGAGTGGTCGCAAGCTTCGATCTCGGACGCGCGGAACTGAATCGGAGTCGTGACAGCAGGTGACATGCGACCGCCGGGGTATTTGGCTGGGGGGTCAGTGGTGCTCAAACAGTGAGGTCATCTCGTCTCAAACAGGTGAGGTCATTCTGTTTGACCACAAGAATGTTCCGGAATGTTGACACTCACGGTCATCAATCATCTTCCATCCACGCTTCTGGAGATGGGTTTGGGACTTGGTCGCCGAGTCCTCTTTCGGGGGTTGCCAGAGGAAGGGCTCGGGGCGGAAGACGACGAGGCCGTTCCAGCACGCTGAGACGGGGAAAGCTTTCATCTCGCGAAGAAGCTTCACGCTGACGGGGTCCTTGACGAACGGCCAGGCGATACGCAGCGGCGTACCGCACACGTCGCGGGCGACCCAGGTGTCATAAAGACCTGTGGGTTAGCCTTGAACAACGCTGCGCCTCTGGGCGCCGGAAATAAGGGAAAAGAGCACAAAGGACGATGGTTATGAAAAGCCAACCGATGCTCCGGGCGTGCTCCCGCCAGTCACGACTTACCGGCAAACTGAAAGTCCATTCCACAAGTCAGGTCGTAGTTGCTGTTCATGGTGCCATCCTCCTCCTCCATCTCGGTGCCGATGAGGCGGATAACAGACTCCCAGCTGTAAAGGACGTCGTTGAGGAAGATGACCTTCTCAAACTGGTCATAGTCGGACAGACGAATCGACGTGTCGTTGCTCTGTAGCGGCTCCAGCACCCTGTTCCGGACCTGGGCAAGGAACTCGATTCGCTCCGGGCTCGTAATGTACGGCCACCAGCGGGTGGGACCCTCTTCGCTCAGAATGCGGTTACGGACACCCATGTCCTCGAGATCCTTCCGAAGCTTCTCAACCAGCTGCGGCGTGTTGTCGTTCGAGTTGGACTCGTAGATAGAAACGTAGGTGTTCTCAGGGCCGACTGAGGGTTAGTCAACCGGACTGTATCACCCCCCTCCTACTCACGGTGGTCAATGACTTTGAAGAGCTGCGACGTCCAGTGCGGCATGATCTTCTCGTTGTTGTACAGGTTGGCGCCGATAAAGTACTTGTGGTCTGGTCCGCGCGGAATCTCCGGAAAGCGCTCAGCAGGGGGCGTAACGCCAAGGAAGAAGGCGGACAGCACCACGCAGGTGCCCAGCACCAGCGGAAGAAGCTGCATGGTGGCTCCTCGAGACTGCACGATCGGGAGACAAGACGACGCGGATGACGAGGATTTGTTGGCGCGGCGAGCGATGGTGCTGCTCCCTAGCCGAGCGAGCTGAATCCAGTTCAGAGCCACCCATGTAGTGAGGCCGACGAAGATACCGAAAAGAAGGTGAATAGTTGTGGGGAACGGCCATGTCAACAACAGCGCGAGGCCGCTGATCAACGCAACAAGAAGGGAGATGGCTACTCGCGGACTGCCCTTGATGCTTGCAACCGCGAAATGTATCCAGCGCGAGGACGACCGCCGCCAATGCGAGCGTTTGGTTGGAGACACGAATGGCCACTCGTTTCCGGCGAGCGTATCATCCGACCAACTCCCGCTCTCCGTATCCCCGTCGTCCGTGCTGCTCTCGGATACCGAATCGAGCTCGTAGTCGCGGTAACCGCAGCCGGCGTCGTACTGGTAGGACCCGTTGGCTGTTGAGGTCTGCGAGAGGGGCAATGATGATGGGGATGAGCTGCCTGTTGGCGAGTACTCAAAGTGTAGTGGTAGTTTGTTCGACATCCTGGTGGGGAGGGGACGGGAGAGGGAAGGTGAAGGAGAGGGAGGGTGGTGGTGGTGGTGGTGGTGGTGTGTTTAGGTGTATATGTGTGTGTGTGTGACTGTTCTTGTTTGGATGAATACGTCGTCGGACGAGATGAGAAGCCGGGAGAATATAAGGGGGAAGGGTGAGTAAGGTCTAAGGCGACACCGAGAAGAGGAGAGCGGTGTTGAGAGAAGGCGGCGCTGAGAGCTGTGATGATGGCGATGAGAGGGAAGTGAATGAGAATGTTGGAGAATCAAACCCGTTTGACTGGCCTGGCCTGGGCACGCTAATGGCGCGCGCAGCAGATGTCGTGGTGTAGAGGCAGTAGTGAGTGAGACACACACAGACACTCTATGCAGTAGTCCTGGGTCCTTGGGTCGCGCCGCAGCTGCCGCGCGCGCAGCAGTTCTTTCTACTCTTGCTCGGGGGTCTAATGGATGCTGGCGGGTTACAGGTTTTGGGTGGTCCCGCAGCGGTCTTCCAGCGGGGCAGAAGAGCCAAGGCCGGCACAACAACACAACACAGGGCAGGGGCGCAGAGGAAGGGAAACGGCAAAGGGGAGGGAAGGGAGGTTTGGATGGACGGAATCCGGCCCGCGGGCGTGGCCTGGCTCCTTTGGGCAGGAAAAAGGCGCAAGACCAGAGGAAAAAAATAATAGTAATAAAATCTGTCCGGTCGTGCGCGCAGCAAGGGGCAAAGTGTCGTGTAGCGTCGCCCCGTCGAGTCCGATTTGTGTATGGGTGGGTGAGTGTGTATGCGTATATGCGTGGGAGAAGGGCGCGCGTGTTCTCGCTGGGAATTATGGGTGGGAACGAGTCTCTATGAGGAAGACTTTGTAGACTGAGATATGTATATGTTTGACGACGATGCAGAATGTGAAAGTGGACATGCCGTGGATACTCTATCATACTACCATGATCCCTAATCAAGCTGTGCGCTCTGCGCTGTGCATTGGCTGTTGTACTGTTGTGAGGCTTCGTGTTTGATGCTATGCGAGCGGTGCTGGTGTATCAGAGTTTTTCAACGCGCTGGCTGTCAACATTGTACAGGCCAAAGCGGCAAAAGGCATGCAATGCAAGGCAAGGGATCGGAGCTGCAGGAAGCTGGGTTACCCGGGCCAGCCGCCGCAGTGTATTTTTTTTTTCCTCTCCAGCCCCTGCTCCCTGGCAGCTTTTCCCTGGGCAGCAGCAGCGGCCAGACCAGATCACATACACTGCACACACAGATCGTCCACTCTAACAGCCTAATCCCCCTCCCCTGGCCATGGTTACTGATTGTCCTGTTACAGAATGCAGTGCACGATCATTAGATGCGCAGAACGGACCGTGCGCATCAGAGTCTAAAATCGAAAGCGGAGGTACAGCGCCAGAGTCTCACCCCAGCCCGACGATCCCCCTTTTCGCAACCACGCTATGATACCGCTTTCCGTTTTTCGATAGTTTTTTCCTCCTCTTTTCTTTTTTGCTGCATGAGATCTGCCATTTTCTTCGCGCAGGATTAACCCCTGTCCTTTTGGACCCTGAGTGCCCTGCCCCTCCTGAGCGGACAGGACCTGATCCAGCCCCAGCCAGCGCAGGCCAGCGGCCCTGCTGATGCCGCTGCCGCAACGCCGCCGCATCACAGTCCCTGGCTGGCTTTGTCCTCCTTTGGCTCTTTTTTGCCCCGTCCCGTGCGCCTCCTGCACGCCTCACTATCAATGACAGAGTTTGCTGCGCAGCAAGCCCCTGCCGTACAGCCGCCGCCCACGCCGCTTCTCCGCCTCGCCGCGGCACTGTGCTCTTCAGTGTCTCTACCGCTCTCTACCGGATTACCAGGTTCCAGGTCCGCTCCCCCTCAAACAACACATATCCATCTTCATTTATTCGTCCCAAAGTGGGCTGAAACCCCGGTTCTGCCGACCGCGTTCCGACAAGCGTGCGGGGCGGAGATCGTCGGGGAGCAGCAGAAACACGAAAATCGTGGACGAGATCCCATTGTGGCCATCATGGGTGGTGGACCACACTTCGGATGTTGCAAAGAAGCGCTTTGCGGCGAGAACAAGCTTGAAAGCCTGTAAAGGTGTCGGAAGGATCGGCAACAGCGGATACGACGCGCGCGGCTGCGTCTAGACAGCGGGGAGGGTGGAGGGGAGGAATGCGCAGTCGGTGCGCCGCCTGTACTGTTGGCGAATTGGCGGGCTTGGGCGGCTGGAACTGCTCATGTCTCATTCGCTGCCGCCATGCCCAGATTGCCCAGATGCCTCATGCCCCAGATATCCGAGAGGCCGAGATCAGGCTCATGGTAGTGCCGAAACGAGCACTGCCTGCGCACCGATAACAGCATTGCATTGTCCACTTTGGCGGCGAGAAGCCAGCTGAGGCGGTGCGATTAGGATCCAAAATTAAGCATCTCGCACATATGCGGTGTATCGCATCGATACCTGTGTAAGCACGTGCACAAGCACACTGCCCATATAGCTGCCATGCTGGCTCGTTGGCGCTGGCAATAAGCTGGGTAGCGAGTACACTCGCATTCCCCGGCTAGTGTGCTTCACAGGGCCTGCGTCGTATGCCGTTCCCAATGACTCCCACATGCGTTCCTCTTCGTCGCTCTCCTCTTGTAGTGGCGGTTACCGGTTGCCGAGAGGCGCGAGAGGGCGATATATGTGATTATAGGAGTGCTATGCAGCTACGATAGCGGATTGATTCCCGTTTCATCTGATTCGCGCCAGTCGTTGGCCGATCGAGTGGCTCCAGAATATCAGAAATCGAGTGCACAGGCCTCATAGGATCACCGGTATCAGGGCAGAGGCGAGGCGCAGAGCACCACCATCGCTCTTGCATTCCTTGGCTTCTGACCTTTTGGATTCTGGACCGCACAGCAGCAGTAAAGGAGTCCAACTCGGATTACAGTAGATTGATTCGCTGATCCGCTGGAGATTGATTTGATCGCTGATCGCTGATCGGCTGGCTAGTTGATCGACGTGCTTGAGCTGTTCTGTTCATGATCGCTCAACGGAGATGGAGGTGCGTAGCCACTAACTCTATGTGTTCTTGCGCACTCAATCGCTACTCTACACCTCATGTTCGTTGCCATTACACTCCACCATGCCCACCATATGAACCATAGGCCATGCAGTTGCCCCAAGATTCATGCCCTCCCCGGCGATAACCACGCTCCAGGAGGTCCACAGCGCAACAAGTAACATGCGCACATACCGCCTGGTCCGCGATGCACGGATCGCGGAGTCGTGCATCGCGGAGTACGGAATTGCGCAAACACAAACATGCGCAACTTCGGGAGTTGCGAGGCTCGAGAGAGCCAGAGAGAACCCTCCCCGACTCAAAGAATCAAGGTTAAGCTGCTGTGCATGCTGTGGCTGGTTTGGGTTGTCGATTCCCATTCTTGATGGATGCCGAGAGCATGCCGAAAGGTGCAGCCCAGCGTCTGACACCGCACGTGACCCCCTCTCCTGCTGAGCCTGCGAGACCACAGCACGCCAAACAACTTCCTTGGCTGTAAGCACAGCCCAAACATAACAAACAATGAGCCAAGATACAAGATGTTCAGAGTTGAGAGTACGACAAGATGTACTGTCTCAGACGTTCAGACCCAAGTGAGGCCGTGTTTGTAGTCGACGGCTGACATCATATCATATCGATGCGGTGGGTCCGATCGGCGGCGCCGCCTCCTGCGCCTGGTGACGCATTGGCGCATCTGCCCGCCACACTTCCCAGGCTCCAGGGAATGAGGCGCAGCCTGTCCCGGGAGGGCTGAACTGGTAATGTTGTCCTAAACAGCGGAGCTAGGGAGCTGGTCGGCGTTGAGCTTGGCCAGGATCCACCGCTTTTGTTTGGTCGGTGTTCGGACACCGGGCGGGAGGGTTCCGAGATGTCGGACTGGCAGGGGGTGGCAGTCAGTCCTGCAGCGTTAAGATCAGCTCATCGCGGATAGCACACAATCCCTAATGGACGCTCTCCAGACCCGTATATGCGTGATGTTCTACATAGTATCGCCGCACTGGTAAACACGTCGCGTCACGGCTGTGCATACGTGGCCGCGCGTTGTCAGCCGGTCAGCAGCTGCTGTGCTGCATCGCACTACGCAGGCGACACGGCGTGCTCGTCGCGTCCAACGCGGTGGTCCACGTCGTCGGTGAGCTGGCGTGCGGCAGCTAACGTATACCGAGCTGCATCGAGGCGCGGTGCATCGGACTGTTCATGTTGCGGCGCCAGCAGCCGACGGACCAGTGCCACGGATGAACTGGTACTGTAATGCAGATAAACTCTACCCCAGCGGGATGTCCGCTCGGAACCATTTGGGCGTCGTGCGAGCTGCCGAGTTGCGCAGTTAAATCCCAGCTGCATCGCTGTGCCAGCGGGCCAGCGTGTATACAGCAAGCAGTACAGGGGTATCGCGCGCTGTACGGCATTCCCACATTCGGGTGGGCTGCGCTGGTGTCGCGGGGTTGCCAACTTAATCTCTCGCTATCCCCAGTTCGCCAGTTTCCCCCCTCGAGGCACGCGCGTCGCAACTCATTGTCCCCGCGCTCGTGCCTGCCGCGTTTCAGCTTTTGGCGTCTGGAACACCGCTCTCGCCGGCGAGTGGAGTCTGCCAACTAGTGCCAACTATATGTACTACAGCCACCCACAGAGAGCATTCTGCACAGGCGCTGCGACAGGCAATGTGCTACTTGTTCAACCATGCAATCCACTCAATATCTCCGAGATCGTTTCGATTTGTGTCCGCACCCTCCGGAGATCTGTCTTCCCGAATCTAATCTGCACATGCACATGGGAACAGGCCCGAACTTTTCACTTCATCGCCGAGCGGGTCGGACATGTCGTCCACAAGTCAGCTCGCGTATCTCGCACTCAGGCGTACTCTCCGTGTGGTGAAACTCATCCACTGGACGGAATCGACCCCTCCGCCCGCCGTATCGCCGTTACAATCCAGCGGCCAGCGTACCGGCATCGCTGGTACCCCACATGTATCACATACCCTGGTACCCTGCCCATGCTGTCCATGCTGCCCACATGGTCCGCTCCCCATTTGCCGCTCTCACATGGCACATGGTGTCCCCATGCGGCTTGCGGCATGCCGGCGGCAGCTCCCGCTGCGTGATGCCGAGGCGGCATTGGAGCATGCGGCTAGTCGCGCCATACGTGGTGGTCCTGCGCGGGACGTCCTCTCCAGCCTTGTAGCATTGTGTATCCAGCCGTACTTACTCGAATCCGAGTCTTAGTGGACACGACGTGGTCGTTTGTGTATCGTTGATGCAGCTACTCCCCAATGCGCGGCCGTCTCGTGGCCCCATCCTTGGTGCAGAATAGCCCCGACATACTGTATGTTGATAGGTGGCCGAGAACTTGACACTTAACACTCGAGAACAGAGGAAAGACTAGAGCATAACAGTTCAGAAGGTCTCGAGGTCACAATGCCGCTCTGTGTGGTGGCTTGTTGGCTGCAGAATTGCAACAACAGGCGCAACGGTGTCTGTGCGCCACTGACCGCCAGGCGAGGATCGAGGGGGAGGCGTCGGACTCTTGTCACGGAGACTTTACAGTCTTTCATTTCATCTCCTTTCCACTTACCACAACATGATGGCCACCTTGACGAGATCACTTTCGAGTGGGCCCCGTGAAGCTGCAGAAAGGTAATCAGGCGAGGTGATAGGGCTCTGCTCCAGGTACTGATTGCGCTGCTGTACTGACCTCGCCCCGCTGGCATGAATAGCAGCGTTTATCTCCATCATTTTCTTGGCATCAAGCACCCACCGTCCATTGACGATGCGCAGCTAGCGGTGCGATAAGATACGGAACGTAGACGCCTCAACAGGTCGCCAAGCCCAGCAAAACCGACGTGGCGAGTGGTCTCGGAAAAGGGTCGGACATACTTTCGGCCGGAGCATGTGACCGCCTTTGCCGCGTCCCTGGTCCCCACGTGCCTGGTAACTCCATTACTCGTCGCTTGTTGCTCTCGTCTCTCATTTTTTTTTTTCGGCTCGACCATTATTGTTCTCGACTCCGTTCCGATGTCCTGCTCTGCCAAATACGCGTCGGTCCGACACACGGCCGGTCCGAGATCAGGCGAGCTTACCTGCTGCGAGCCTATGGCCTCCGAGCGTCCGTACGTCCGTACCTCGGGCCTCCGAGGCCCCAGGCTGCGGGGGTGGGAGTATTTATCATTTATCCGCCGAAAGGCAAGAGCAACGACCGTACCTGTGATTTTGTAAACCCCGAGCTCCTCCTGTTCTCGCCGAAGGCGAGGCGAGCGACTCGGAGCGACGCATCCTTGGACATGGACTGCATGCACTTGATCCCTCCACATCCTTCTCACCTCCACACCGCCTGTCCACTGACCGCTCGCGATGAGCCCGTACGCCGCCAAGGAAAAGAAGGACGTCGAGAAGCGGGGGACGGACGACGCCGACGTCGAGGTCGATGCCGTGTACGACGATGTGTTTGGCAAGATTACAAACGGCGGACCAAACTACCGCGCCGTCTCGGGCGTCGGCGCGTTCGTGCTCATGACAAAGGTGGGCTATCTTGAGGACGATGGCGCTATGAGACCGCGAGAATAGCACGAGGCGCGACACTAGCGCAACATCGCTAATACCAGTCTAATCTCGGTCTCGGTGTGCTCAGTATTCCGATGGTGTTCCAAATTCTCGGTATCGTGCCCGGAATCATCCTTATCTTAGTAGTGCAAGTCTTGATCACATGTGAGTCAAGATAACATCTGGAACACATTCCTGCACCATGGCTGATAGTAGACTGTGCCACTATGATCGGTCCGTTCAAGATTCGACACCCGGAAGTGTACGGCCTTGGCGATGCAGCATACGTCTTTGGTGGGCGCTTCGGGAAGGAGCTCTTCTATGTGCTCTTCTGGGTCAGTGAGTACTATCACCGCCGCAACCTATCTGCACAGATATCCTGACTTCAGACATGATCATGGTGCACTCGGGCGCGACGGTGGGTGTCGCCACGGCACTGAATGCGGTCTCGGCACACGGCGCATGCACAGCGGTCTTCATGGCGGTCGCATGCATTGCGGGTATCATGCTGGGTAGCATCCGCACGATCGGCAACCTGACCTGGCTCGGCTGGGCGGGTCTCGTCTCGCTCCTCGCGTCGGTAATCACGCTCACGATCGCGGTCGGCGTGCAGGACCGGCCAGCGGACGCCCCCGCCGACTGGGTCAAGGAGATCAAGGTGTTTGGAAACCCGAGTTTCTCGCAGGGCATGAACGCCGTCAGCTCGCTCATCTTCGCGTACGGGGCTACACCGACATACTTTTCCATCGTCTCCGAGATGCGGGATCCCCGCAAATACGTCCGCGCAGTGACACTCTCGCTGAGCGGCCTCACGGTCATCTACCTCATCCTCGGAGGCGTCGTGTACCACTTTTGCGGACAGTACGTCTCGACGCCGGCATTGGGCTCGGCCGGCCCCCTCATGAAGAAGGTGTGCTACGGCATCGCGCTGCCGGCGCTACTCGCCAGTCTGGCGATCTTTGCCCACATCTCGGCAAAACACGTCTTTGTCCGCGTCATGCAGGGCTCAAAGCACCTCACCAGCAACTCATGGCAGCACTGGACCTTTTGGCTCGTGTGCGTGACCATGGGCGCGCTGCTGGGATACATCGTGGCGTCGGCGATCCCAAATTTCGGTTCCATCATCGCGCTCATCGGCTCGCTCGTTGTCCCACCTACATCCATCATCCCGTTGACCCTCATGTGGTGGCACGACAACTTCCGCTTTGTCCCGCGCGCCCAGCGCACAGCACGCAAATGGGCGCTGTTCGCGCTCAACTTTACCATCCTGCTCATCGGCGTGTTCCTCACCGTCGCGGGCGTGTACGGTGCCATTGTGGACATTATCGCGTCGTCGTCCAAGAATGGGCCGTGGACGTGCGCCGACAACTCAAACACAGTCAAGGAAGCATAGTGCCTTTTGGGATTGAGGTTGTGCGGTTTGTGTAGGGGATGGTGTTGCGATGCCCAAGGGATTCCCACAACAGTGTACAGTACTACGTGCCATAGTAGATGGGCGACAGGGCAGGGGCACGGTGTTCCACCCTTGCAGAATGCTAGCTCCGACATGTACAGTATCTGCTGTCTTCTGGTGACCGCTCTCCACTGACATGTACCCGAGAGACTGAAGGTTTAGCCCAGCGCACGCAGCCGGACGAGATGCGCACAGTGACGCACTGCGGCCTATCTGCTACAACTAAGAGGCTACATAAATCCGGTGCTACCTCAACCGGGCAGCGCGTCTCATCAACCTCCGGCTGATGGCACGTCATGCCCGTTTTTCTGATCCTCAGGTGGCCAACGGGCTCAAGAAGAAGAATCACAGCAGTGCAGTCTCAGCCGGCTTAGGAGCCGGGGGTGCGGTCTTGGGTGCCGTTGGTGGTTTCATCCCCTTGATTATCAGCATTGCAAACGAGCTTATGAAGAAAGATCACACCTTCCGTGTCAACTTTATGGTGAAACCACTGGAGGTGCTCGAGGATAAGTATGAGGACCATAACTTCTTTATCTATCAACGGTTCCAGGACGACTTCAAGTGGCACCTTGATGATGAGAGCACCATGATCACCACTCTGGTGTCCCTCAAGCGCAAGGACGTCCCGCCGCCACCGAGTCCCTCAACATTGGGGTCTTCGAGGGATGAGGCGGGCTCCAGAATAGCAGCAACTATCGTTGGCAGAACTGGGGTTACGGCGACTCCTAGGAGGAGACTGAGGAGGACTGGGGCAAACATGTCGACTTCTTCTAAAGCTAACCCAGGAGGACTTGGGCCGGCATGTCAAGATCTTCCAGCTCAGTAAAGGCACTCCTGCCTCAAGAAATCTAAAAACGGACCTCAAAGAACCAATGACCAAACCGACACCAGAGTTAGATTCTATTCCACCCACGACTCCCATTTCGAGCATAAGTGCGCCCAGTAGCATAAGAGGATCTGTTCAGCCTTGGGAAGGTTCCCCTGTGATAAAACTTGCCACTGGCCATAATCGTAAAGATTGGGGATGAGCAAGGCAGTCGAGCAGATGTAAGCTGTGCTGGAGTGTTGACTGCTTTCAATTGGTGTTGGCCGCGCGGCTGTCCAGAGTCAGTAGGGGTCATGAGACGAAGACGGTCAGTCCGTTAGATGAATGTTTACATACACATGATTATGAATGGGCCCACGGCGGTGGGAATGTATGGAATGGCACGAGCATGCGAGGTACGCGAGCACTACCCTTCGACGACTATGACTCACTGATGGAACTACCAAACAACACCGACCTGGAAGAAACTGAGGGTCGCGACCCAAACACCTACACCCGTCTTCCCAGCCCAGCCCTGCCCGAAACAACGCGGAGCTCGCCCTTTACGACCCCAATCTCCTCCGCAAGGGCCATACACACCTCCTGGAGCTGCTCGGCGGTGCGGAACTCGAGCTCGACCTCGTCGCCGTCGTCGCCAAACACGAGCGCGTTCGCTGCGCCCCTGTCCTCTTCCACGATGGTCGCCAGCACGTCGTCAATGACCGAAAAGAACTCCTCACGCGGGATAATGGCAATCTCGTCGTCTTCCGCCGTGGCGAGGTATACGAGGTCCTCGACGAGGCCCGCGTGCTGGCCGTACGGTGATTCCTCGGTGTGGCATCCAAACTCGGAGCAGGAAGACTCGTCAGGGCTCGAGGCTAGAGGGGATGACGGCTTCTGGGATGACGGCATCTGCGTCTGTGTTTGCTGCTTTGCGTGCGCGATACGCAGCGCGAGGGGGCTCGCATACCAGTGCTCGCCAAGGCGATAAGGGTCACGGTCCCAATGGCGTGGGGTCGGTGGGGTGCCTGCCGGACTGGCGGCAATGAAAGCAAGCGTCGGCACTGGACGGCGCTCGGGAGTAAGATACGGCCGTTGGCGGGAGGGAGTCGAGTGCGCTAGACGCCGCGGAGTAGCTAATGGCCGCGGACCCTTCGGTGACTTGGGAGACTTGGGTGAGCGGAGTGGGCTCGACGGGCGCGAGGTCGTCATGGATGCGCGGTGGTCGCGTGAGGTGGTCGTGTGACAAATGAAATGGAGTTGATAGGATCTGGCGTGGACGAGGAAGGTGTTGTGGTGTTATAATGCTATTGATGTTGATGTTGATGTTGATGGTTGTGAGGTAGTCGTCATTGTTGTTGTCCTCGTCGTTGTCGTGTTGTCGTGTTGTCGTGATGTCGTGTTCGCATTCCGTACATATTCCGTACTGTACGGAATGTCTTTCCCTTTGCACCGCCGGTGGTCTGTGCGCCCGCCATCGTGACGATCCCCCAAGGCGCCTCCATTAACCATTCCCATCCGACGCGACGAGCAGCCACCCTGCACCCAGACCTCCACATCGAAATCAACAAAGATCATTTTCGTGTCCGAGACAATGAATGTCACCATGGATGAATGATCGTGAATGGTAGTGAATAGGCGACACGTTTGGTGTCCTGGGTTGAGGAGATTCATCGTGTGCATGTTCTGAGCAATGATGCATGCCGGTAACTGGACGCGTCGCGCGTCAACAATCCACAGTGACAGTACCCACCGTCGGACACGTCCGGCTTCACACGTCCGGCTTCACACGTCTCGAGTTCATGTCGCCCCTGTTCCCTCCCCTGTGCCCCACCTTGGGGGAGTATTCAGCTTCCTTCTACGGTGTCAACTTGCAGAGAGCTGCCCCGACACTCCGAACTCTTCGTATCGTTCGCACACTGTAGCTTCGGCTTGGGTGGCAGGTGCCAGTTTACATCTCATGGTAACGGTGTAATGGACTCAATGGTATGGGAGTGTCTGTTGTATGTATCTCTGGGTATCATCCTAGTGTGTCACGCGATGCGGAGCGTGCTCAACTGCGCCTGGAGTCGAGTAGGCGGTATACTTCTTCATACGTCCAACGGTCGTTGACGCTGTTGGCGATTGTTTGCATGAATGCTACGACCAATTTAAAAGTCATTGGGGGGTTGCGGAGGTCGTCGATGAGATCGTTGAGGGTGAGTTGAGGCTCCAAGTTGAGTACGCGGCGAACTTCTTCGTCGCTCCAACGGGCATTGTGCTCGTTCGCGAAACCACGCAAGATCCGAGTGAGACCGTGGAAGTTATCGGGGTGGGTGCGGAGGTCGTCAAGGAGCCCTTCGAGCGTGAGGGGAAGCGGTCTGTTGTATGTCAGTTCTGCAATCTTTCACAAGATCGTCGTACTGGTCTTTATTGTTTGACGGAGAGGACGTTGCCATCGTGCTGTAATGGCGAGAAAATGGGAGGATTGAGAGGGGAGGAGGGGGAATGGACAAGTGTCATGGTCTCGACATCTGTATTTATATCGTCCTCGCAGCCTTGGTCTCCCCCCCAAAAGTTGCCACAGCTGACTGGACAATGGTAGTAGTGATCCAGTCAGATCTAGTCGATCGAGCCGATCATTCAAAGAAGACAGACCTCATTCCTTGACCATTTTCATCCGACGCGCTCAGTTCTAGATATTGACTCTGCATTGTCATCCTCATCCACGCTCGATAAAAACAACAACACACTGCGAGCCACCGGTCATGCATGCTTTGTCGCAGATGTGGTCGACATGAGCGTGAGCTTCGCTTCCATGCAGCCTAGCACCCAGAACAGTTAAGACGGAAGGGGAACGCGAGTGGGTGACAATTGCCACCCCAAAAAGAAATCAACCGCGTACAATCACGTGTAGTATCAGCCTTGCCTTATCGACAACCCTCTGTCTTTCCATCAGGGCGCGGTCAGATTATAAGGTGAGTCGTACTCCATCTTGAACCTCCATGTCATCCCATAAATACGCCCACTCCCCCGCCAACCCCTTCCTCCTCTCCACCCACTCACCATTCACCTGTCTTTCCGCTCGGCTCGAACGCAACATCCGTGCCCGACGACCTGGCGCCCGAAAACGCCCGATCGGCGGCTCTTGTGGTGTAGTGGCTATCATACTCTCTTAGGGTTGGCGACGGGTTCTCGTGCCATCTTAAGCTTGGGAGTGGTCCTCGGTTCAAATCCGGGCAAGGGCCTTTTTAGAGATATGCGCTCGTGAGAGACGTTGAGCGACTTGCGCGAGCTGTAAGAGTGTGATTGTTCCGTTGGCCGAGGCTCAGTGGACAACTATCGAGAACGCTGACTTGCCGCGGGGCGCCGTCCGACTCTGCGTGGAGGAACGATCGTTCGGACAGAGCGTCATATTAAGGCGCATTGTACCCGTGGAAGCCGCACTATAGAGGGGGTTCCTCAGAATCACAGTGATACCCAATCGGGCCTGTTGTCATGTCCTATCGTCTTCTTATGAACACCGGTAGAGACATGTAGATTGACGGTACCACGAGATATGAGATGATACTCCGTTTGTACAGCTCTGCTCTCTGCAATCGTCACAACTTGCGGATCTGACAAGTGGCGGTGCCACACCTCCGCTGACCTGCGATGATCAGTTGACTGATCCGCCGATCCAATCCGCGCTGACAGCAAATGCCACGCCATTCCCCGCAACGTCACTGTCCTCCACCGCCGTCTCTTCAACAACAACAAATCCAACATCCCTCCATCCCACAACTAAACTCCTAGCACCATGTCCAAACCCGGACAGGCCCGACAGGCCACCCGAGATCCGGCACGAGGGCAGCAGACCGCGCTCATCCTCCTCCTCTCGCTGGCCGTCCAGCTCGCGCTCCTCGCATACGCCGCGCACGTCGACGCAAACCCTCTCGGAGGGGTCAAATACACGGACGTCGACTGGCGCGTAGTCTACGATGGGCTCAAGTACGTCGCGTACCCGCGCGACGCGGACCTCGCTTCGGGACCACTGGCAGTGTATCTCCGGCCATGGATCCGGATTGGGTCGCCGTACGCGCGCGCAACGTTCAGATATACCCCGCTGCTGGTCCTCGTCCTCGCCCCCGCGCTCATCTCCCCGATCCTCGGCCGTCTAGTGCTCGTAGCACTCACGCTTGCGCTCCCCGCCGTCCTCCTCTCTGATCCCGACGTCAGCGCATGGAAGGTTCACGCGCTGTGGACGCTCAACCCCGTCGTGCTTAACATCACCACAAGGGGAAGTCCCGAGGCACTACCGTGTCTCTTGACCGCCGTGCTGGCCATTTCGCTCCGCCGTGCGGGTCTCGGCGCGGGAGAGAAGGGCAGGACGGTAGCGACGCCGAAGGAAACGCGATGGGAGGCGGTCTCGGCCGCGGCCCTCGCGCTCGCGGCGAGCTACAAGATCTACCCGGCCATCTACGTTCCTGCCATCTGGCGCGCGCTCGCACGGAGGCACGGGTGGTTTGGCGCGGGCGTGTGGCGCTTCGCGGCCGTCGGTGCGGCGGTGACGCTTGTGGTTAACGGAACACTGTGGGCTATGTACGTGACATTGGGCGTAGACTGTTGTCTATTCGTCTTGCTAACTTCTTCAGCTGGGGCGCACCCTTCCTCGAGCATACGTTCACGTACCACCTCGCGCGCCTCGACCACCGGCACAACTTCAGCCCCTACTTTCTCCCAATCTACCTCAACCTCACTTCTAGTGATTCCTCCTCCTCTCTCCTCCTCTCCATCCTCCGTCACCCGCTCGCGTCGTTCCTCCCGCAGGCGTCCGCCGTCCTCCTCACTGGCGCCGCGCTCGAGCCCGCCCTCGGCGTCGCGGGCGCGCTCTTCTTCCAGACGGCCATCTTTGTTATGTTCAACAAGGTGTGCACTTCGCAGGTAAGTTGGAGGTGTATTAGAACACTCTCGCGCAGTAGCTCGTTCCATGCAATTCGAGGAGATGTCGCTGCGCCCGACTTGATCGCTAACTCTCGCAGTACTTTCTCTGGCCGCTCCCCCTCGTGCCATTACTTCGACTCCCGCGCCTCTCATGGAGCGTCCTCGGAGCCTGCCTCGCCGCCTGGGTCGGCGCGCAGGCGCTCTGGCTCGGCACGGCGTACCGCCTCGAGTTCCTCGCACAGCCAGTGTACGTGCCGCTGTGGGGCGCAGGTTGTCTCCTGTTTGTGGTGAGCGCGGCGGGGATTGGGGCACTCCTCGACGGTATTTAGCATTTGCATAGAAACATTAGGTATAACGGCACGATATGAATACAGTGTATTGCAGAGAACTGCTTTTCTCTCCTTTTGGTCCAACCCAGGCATCACATCCTCCCCGGGAGTGAGCCCACTGTCCTCGGTATGGGCCAGCTACGGACCCTGTCTCCGCGCTCCGCTTCACAAAGAGCGTGCGGACAGGCGGGTTGCGGGTCCGTCTTGCGGGGCCGGAGCATTGCGTGCTAGCAAGCACCGACCTTGCCGAGCAAGACGACCCCTCGCTCCATCTACCATCTTACTGCCCTCTCTCCATTCACTCCCCTCATCGCCGCGCTCGTCGGCTCAATCCATGTGAGTATCGACATTCACATCCGCCTCGCTCTCCGGCATGTCCTCGTCCTCCGCCGCGGCCATGGCAAGCGTCGTGACGATCGCGAGCGCAAAGTTGACCACTGCGGCGCGGTGCAGGCCATGCGAGTACGCCTTGATGGCAATCTCGCGGATGGCGGGAGGGAGGGCGGGGATTATGGCGGTGGAGCGGCGGATGTGCTCTACGAGCTCGGGGTCCGCAATGTGCCGTGCCAGATCGACCTGCAGTGTGCCCTGCAGTAGCGCGCTGCCGATCGCGACGCCGAGGACCTGGCCGATAGTGCGGAACATGTACGTCATGCTGGTCGCCACGGCAATCTCGCCACGGCCCTCCTTCTGGACATTGTGCATCAGCGCGACGAGCGTGCTCGTCAGCGCGCCCGCGTACCCGAATCCACTGGGCGACTGGGCGACCCACGTGAGCCACTCGGGCGAGTGCTCGTCCCACCACAGCATCATGCCAGTGGATAGCACTATGAGGAGGCCGCTGCCCAGCATGGCCGGGTAGTAGCGCCCCGTGCGGCGCATAAACCACCCGACGGCGAGAGAGCCCGCGCCGATGAGGACGGTGTACGGCAGGAGGCGGATGCCGGCGACCGAGGAGGACTGTAGCCGCACGGCGGTAAAGTACAGCGGGACGTTGTACAGGAGGGAGAAGATGGCCATCGCCATGGTGAGATTGGACACTGCGACAGAGGCGGGTGTGCGGCGCTTCATGAGGTCGAGAGGGAGGATGGGCTCGAGGGCGTACCACTCTTCCACAGCGAGGAACGCGAGGGTCGCAACAACGAAGAGCGCCAGCAGGCCCGCGATTGTCGGGTCAGTCCAAGCGTATTCGTTGCCATCTGGTTTGCGCGCGGCAGTGCGCAGGCTGAATCCGAGCAGGAGGGCCCCGACAGCCGTGGCCAAAAGGAGTGCGCCAGCGTAGTCGATGCGCATGAGCTTCTGGCGCACGCTGAGTGACGGAGTGGGCGAGGAGCGACCGCCCTCTACGGACGGGGAACCGCCGAGGTCCGCCGGGATAAAGATGATGATCAGCGCAACCGAGATAAACAGGAGCGGTACCTGCGCGCCAAATGCGACGCGCCAGCCAAAGTGGTCGGATGCCCACCCGCCCACTGGTCCGCCGAGGGACGCGCCGAGGCCCTGGGGTCAGTCATCGCGAGCTGGGGTGCACCACGAGTGCCGCAGCTCGCTCACTCACGAAGAGGATGTTTGCGTAGCCCTGGTATATGCCGCGATGGCGGAGATCCACGAGGTCGGAGAGGAGGATGGAGCCGACGCTCGAGAGGCCGCCGCCGCCCATGCCGGCGAGGCAGCGCGCCGCGATAAGGGCGTACATCGAGGGCGCGGTGGCGCAGAACACGGTGCCGACGGTGAAGAATCCGAGCGCGACGAGCTGCGCGTTGCGCCGCCCGATCGCGTCCGCCAGGCGTCCGTACACTGGTGTAAAGCAGCACAAACTCAGGAGGTAGGCTGTGCCGAGCCACGAGGCGAGGTGGAATGCCTCGAATGCGGAGCCGATGTCGGAGAGCAGTGTTGCGACCACTGTGCCGTCAAAGGCGGCGAGGAACGTCGCGCTCCACACTGAGAGACACGCGAGCCGAAAGCGCCAGGCGGGAAGGCCGGCGAGGTTGTGGTGTCCATGAGGGTTGACGGCGCCATAGCTCGGCGGCGGGGACGTGCTGGCGCCGTTGCGCTCTCTGTCGTGTCTGTCGAGTCCGTTTCCGTTGCTGCCCTTCAGGAGCGATGTACGCTCGGACGACATGATGTGTGGGGGTATCGGCAGATGGAGAGAAGAGAGAGAGATGGGATGAGATGTCGGCTTGATAACCGCCGTCCTGGACGTGGGCAACGAGGTGGGCTCGTCGCTTGTCGTGTGCTCGTCGTCGTGCGCTTTCACCTTTTTCGTCGGAACGGACCAAACAAGGAACAACCACCCCCCCCCCTCCGGACATGGCCGCCGCTGTCTAATCCACCCTGGATAATCCACGGATAATTATTTGCTCCCGCCTGCCGCGCCTGGCGCCCACCTTTGGTGCCTCGTTTCTCGTAGTGTCCTGATCGCGATCAGAGAGAGCTCCAAACCGGTATCAAGGCATCATCGTCGATAACACACTTTCTCCACACTTCTTTGCATCGAACATCGCACTCCATCACACACTCATTTGATACATCCGGCATCGCGCCAGCTCGAGCTACCACCTCCACTCCCGCGGCGCATGCTCCTTCTCGACCCCACGACGCGGGAGGCCGTCGCGGCCTGGTGCGGCTGGACCTCCATCGCGTGTTGGCTCGGCGCCCAGCTTCCGTGCGTTCCGCTGCAAGGATACAGCTCACAGACAGACAGGTGATCAAGAACTGGCAGCAGGGCAACTGCGATGGACTCGCTCTTCCGTTCCTCATCAACTGGCTGATGGGTGCGTGTTGCGTGGTGGTGAATTGGCGTTGTGGATGACGGCTCTTCGCGATCCGGGTGGCCACAATCGTGCAACGTGCAAAATTCCAGATTGCCGCCATGTGTGGTGATGGACGCTGACCCCCAGGCGATGTCACAAACCTGATAGGGTGCATTCTGACTGACCAGCTGCCGTTCCAGGTGAGTAGTGAGGCTGAGGCGAGGCCCATGCGGGACAAGCGGGTGGCGGCGTGCCAGCGTCTTCAATACCCTGCTCGAGTGCTTCTCATGCTTCGTCGCCCGTCTCGACTTTGATTTGGGCTGATGGGTGCTTCTCACCCCCATTCCCATGAACTCTGCAGACTTCCACTCACACCCCCAGACCTATCTCGCAACATATTTCTGCTTTGTTGACGTCGCCCTCGTCAGCCAGTTCTTCTACT